>OMNN01101793.1:3102-13916 GCA_900302755.1 Chromis chromis
ACAGCTACCTAACCTGCCTGATAAATTAACCGGTCTGTATCAACCAGAGTAAGACAAGTGTTTACACCACTGACTTATTTCTTTAAGATGATATTTGGTCATGTCAGAAAAGCAAAATGAAGTTTTTTGAATGAACAAATAATTTATAAGGTAGCCCTTTAAATCATATTTTTAAGTTAAAACAAGTTATATATTAGAGTGTACACAGATATTGATATGTTTGAGTAGATCTCTGTTCAGGACGCACTTTGTGTAAATGCTGTGCAGATTGATTTCTCCTTCCCTCTCCTACTTGTTGCAGCTGTTGGGATGGAACAGAATACATCTTTATCTATTACTACATGATGCACAGTGACCTTACTGTATGTAAATCCCAGCACAACTCCTCTCACCGTAGGTCTAAGTAGAGGTTAACTGTAAATACCTCTGTTCAAGGCCTTTAAGTGATTAATTTTCTCATATTGATAATGTGCACGCTCAATAAAGTGACCTGCAGCTCAAGAGTGGTTTAAATAAAAGTGGGGCTAAATTGAGTTTAAAATTCAGAGTTTAAAAATGTTTAAGATACGGATTTGTTTTAACAACACATTTAGCCATTCCCATTCGACTTAAATATTGTTTATATGCAACCACGATGTCAATCAAATTTGGCCCAGTCTTAATCTGAATGTTCAGACTTGTGGTGTGGTCATTATTTGTATCCTGTCAATACTTTAATAAATAATACAGGATTATCACTAAAATGGGCCAGAATTATTATTTTCTGGAGCTCAAGGTGACCCCTTGAACATTGTAGTTTACTTTTTAATGACTTTAAAAGTGAATTATTAAATTAACAAGGTTTAAAAAGGCAACCACCTGCGATCATGGGAATAAGTGCTTGTAAAATCTCCAAACTTTTCAGCCCTTTTAAAAAGTTTGGGACGTTTTACCAAGGTCACCAACAAAATAGTGGGTAAGCTGGTCACTTTTTCATAGTTTAGATGACAAAACCATGCCAAGCAAAGACTGATAACAACTAATAAAAGACAAAACAAAAATTAAGTAATGAGTGAACTACATCAAGAATTAATCCACGTGAACCCCGCTGTTCCGGATGAAAGTCCTGTAATTAAAATATATGCCCACCTCTTCCAAATACGAAATTTGTAGCTCTTTATTATCACCCTATTGCAGACCATATCTAATATATCTAAAAGATGGATGTAGCCACTGTGACATCACCCACTGGTTTGTGAACTACTGTCTTAAAGCCTTGATATCTTGCTATCTTTTGAGACTGGATGTGTCGAGTGAGTGGCAGGTTAAACAGAGACCTTAAAGACCCTTCACGTGCCCTTTTGGTAGTGACCTGTCAATCACGAAGTAGCCCTGCCCTAAAGCATATCCTGTTTTATCATCTATTTTACTCTAAATGAGACCGTAATTTGGAAAAAAACACCATGTTATATATATTGGGGCAGTGGTGGCCTAGTGGTTTGTGAAGCGAACTTGTAACCAGTGGGTCGCCGGTTCGAGTCCCCGGACTGGCAAGAAGTTGAGGTGGAAAAGTGAGAGCGACCACTTGTCCCAGTCACCACCACTGTGGGTCCCTGAATAAGGCCCTTACTCAGGGGTCCCTGGGCGCTACACCGTGGCAGCCCACTGCTCCTAGTATGTATAGTTAAGGTTCACTTTGAATCGGATGGGTCAAATGCAGAGAAGGAATTCCCAAGGGGATCAATAAAGGTTAGATTATTATTATTATGTATTATTTAGATTAACAGTGAGAAGTAGGAGCTTTCCCTCATAGACTTTGACACAATCTGACTTATTTTTTCAACCAGAGGAGTTGCCGCCTGCTACACTTTTCAGAGGCTACATCCATCTTTTATATACAGTCTGTGTTGCAGACATTCATATTAGTCATGTTGTGAGTTGTTGGTAATCAACCTATTCCATCTTTTATGTGTAAGAATGTGTTGCCTGATTTAGCCACTCACTTTAGTAGACATAACATGCCGGTAGAACAGAGTGTAGGCTACAGTGGAGTGTATCACATACCAGCAGGCCTCAATGCTACTGTGCCATGCAGCTCTCAGGAAGCTCTCACAGAACTAAACCACAGTCTGCTGCTACATTGGCATATAGAGGCTCCCTGGCTGGGAGTGCTGGCTACTTATAGGGCCGAAGATGCTGTGAACATCTGCAGACTGTCTGTGAGGAGCAATTTAAACCAGAACATGCCCTGCTGCGTTTCTCCTACCGTTGGACTGAAACTCGACGGCAGCTAACACAATGGGACAGTGAAGGGCCTAATTATTGCCCCTATCATTTGCATAATTACAATGTTTTTCTGAAGCAGGGGCAGTATAGAAATTGTAAATAGTAGTGGACTCGCTGTCTCTCCTTAGTGGAAGTCATATTTAAATGGAGACAGCCTGTTCTGCTGGCCAGGCAACCAGGCTCAGGCAAGAGGTCCCAATCAGCCAGCCTCACAGACTGCTCATTCAATAGGATTTAAAAAGCCAACTGTGTGGAGAAATGAGAGTTTTGCCCCCCAAATCATATGGAATTACAGTGCTGGTTGCATATGGGGGGAGCCAGTGGCAGGCACAAAAGCCCACAGGAAGCTGCTATTTCTGTGTGTTTTATTAACCCAACCAAGCAATTTAATTCTTTTGTTCGGGGGAGTTCTACTTCATTGATTAACAAAAGCGGGGATATAATTTTTTCAGCCCCTTTTGAAAAGCCTGAAATGTCAAGCCTTTTAAAGGAGATTATTCTGCCTGTGTGCGATGAATAGAGCCCAGAGTAACCTTTTGTCTACAATTAAATATTCCAGCATAAATATAAAAGAAAATCAGAGATGGGGAAGATTGAGTCAGGAGAGATTGGAGAGGTAGATCCTCTGCCCGATAGTGGCAACAGCCTGGCTCTAATTAGATATGCCAGGCGGGCTGTGAGCAGTCACTCTCCACAGCACGCCGAGAGAGGAGGCAGCCTGAGAGAGGAGGACAGAGGAAACCTATCTGCTCATCTGTCTGTCCAGCGCCTTCCTCTGGGCATCCACAAGGTATTTCAGGAGACTTTGTTTTGTTTTGTTTTCCACTGTTATTTGTTTTCCCGACATCTTTGCCGCCGGAGAGGAAAAGTCTAAAAGGCAATGCCTTCTGGGAACTGCATAAACAGATAGGGCTGAATAGTAATAATAATAAAAAAAAAGTTGTGAGGTTGTTTGTGATTCCGAGGATTGATTAGGAATGACAATGAGATACTTTAGGGACCGAGTTTTTTTTTTAACTCACTCAGGAGGTAGAGTGTGAGGCTGCCTGGAGGAGATGAGGAAAGACGATATTAAGTTTTGATTCTTGCAGTGCTGCTTTGTGTTTTGTGACTTGCACTTGGACGTGGCATTTGCTTTGTGCTCTTAGGAGGAGTATAAATGGACCGAGGTGATCTGCATGCTGTGACAGAAAAGTGAGCTGTGCACTGTTGATTTTTATGCCTCGTGGAAACATTTGTCTGACAATAAAAGTTTTGCTTTTAGTTGCTTAGAAGTTTTTGCTGCTGAAGAAGTGGTCGTGATCTGGAATTTGGAGAAGCTGTCATCTTTTGTTTATGAGAGCATAAGTAATAAGAAAACCCCTGAGTCTTGCTCTGCTGGTTTAATTTGTGCTAAGTCAGTGCTACTTTGATTGAGTCAGGTTTTAACCTCCTGTCAGCGGATTATTTTCCTGACCAATCATTTTCTGGAGTGACTTCATGAGAACGACTCCTTTCTGCCAGTAGGCGTGGTGCTCTTTGGCTTTTTGACATCATGTAATAAATAGGAAGCCTTTTGCAATGTGCTCAGTTAATTTGCTACCATTACCATGTTTATCTGATAAATATTTTCAGTCTTGAGTCTGTATTTCTTTATCTTTAATAATATACTTTAGCCTTGTGTTCATCAGTTTGATTCCTATGATGATTGATCTGGTGACATAAGTTTAGTATTTCTCTTGCTAGATACAAATTATTTTAAAGAGCTAAACAGTCTCTTTTATTTCATCCCCGTGGAAGTTTCAATAAGTGCTGTTTTGATCTTTGATCCACTGGAAAATGCATTTTAATACAAGTAAAAGAAAATGTTCAGAGAGAACGGCGTCTGTATAAAAAACTTCTCTGACTCGACTGGTGAGTTGTTTGTGATAATTATTAAAAGGAAGTTACAAAAGTAGATCCAAATTGTTCAGTCAGAAATTCAGATTTTGTCACAAGGTCAAAGATAAAAATCGTGTTTTGATGTTATAGCTGAGATTGTCTTGTCCTCTACTAAATTACCTCTACCTCTAAATTACAGGCAATGAAAAACTCTATTTAATTTTTTTCTGAACTCACTTAGTCAAATCTTAAATTATGTTGAAGGTACACATTGGTTTAATGGCCTGCTCACTACATACAGAGAATGTTTACTTGCCAAATAGTAGTGTCGCTTAGTAGTTTTAATTGAAAGCCATACATATTACAAATACGTCTGTGTGACCTACAACACCGTACATTTTCAGCCGACGTAAGTAAAATCAAAATGACATAGGAGGGATGGTGACTCTGTCCTGATAATGGATGCAACAGGCTCTCCAGGCAAGTTAAATTAATTCACTTGCCACCATTTAGCCTGCTAGTCTCATCTAGATGTCTTGAAATCAGTAGTGATAATAATCTGAAGGTACATAACGTCTTCATTGATCTGCGATGTAAGAAAGGATAAATGGATCAAAGAAATTCTGTGTTTTTGTGGTTTAAAAATGAAATGCAGCACTGACATCATGAATGAAAGAAGATGAGCTCCAGTTGAATATGCATTTTATTTATATCCACATTAACTACTATAATGGCATCTTCATTTGCCAGTCAAACAAGTTGTTGCTGGTACCTGCAGATGTTCTTTTTTTGGGAAGATATCAGATGACATAAAGGCAGCTTTTTCAAAAGGACATTTAACCTTTCGTGTTGAGTTAATTCAGAGGTTCCTGTCACCATAGAGAACCCAACAGATAATCTCACACTCTAAGTGTTTCAGCTGTGACAGTTCAAAACAATCACAAATGCAGTAGGCTGCCACAGCACATTCACAATTTGCATAAAAGACTTTTTAATAGAGTGCAGAATTAATTCAAGATTTCAGTTAAAAGAAGATTTTTTATTGTGTTGTAGTAGTTTAAGTTTAATCACATAGAAAACCACTGAAATTTAAAAAAAAAAATGTAATGTGATAGGTTTAATCACTTTATACATGTAAGCATTTATAAAAATAACAACAGACAAAGCATGAGCAACTTGACCCTGAAGATCTCTCACCACTGTGAAGGTTTTATTTTTTTATTCTTTTATTTTAGCTTCACAACATTCAATTCTTTCTATAAAACATTCACTTTCTATTTACTTTTTACATTCAGTGTAACCTTAAACACCTCATGCCTTAATGCCTTAATTATGAAAGGGGCACTTCCCAGTTCAAATGGTGTCTCAAACCTTTGCCTACTTACACAAAGAAGCTAGCCAGGTCTTAGATAGTGGTGTGTTGTGACCAATTCCTAGATGTCCAGGGTGTGACTGAAACTGAAGTTATTGTATGAAAGTGAAGCATTATAAGAATTTTCAAAGTAAATCTTGTTTACTTGCCAACGAAGCTGGCGCAAATTCAATCTGCTATTATGCCTTTTATCTCTGACAAAATTATATACGCAATGAAAAAAACTGCCAACCCGAGCTTAAAGTCTGTAGGTTTAAGTGTTTCAGACCTAACCCGAAGATTGTAAAGATCTTCATTCAGAAGTCCACAATGTCCTTGTTTTTAATGCATGTGTTGTATTTAATGCATGTATTGTATTTTTTGGTCTGCTTCAGATCCCATTTTGGGCAGAACCCCTCTTGCAGAGGAGTGTAGCTAAAGGATCCAAGTTTTTACTAAGTGGTGTCCCGGTAGCTTAAGAGGCTAAGATGCACATCATGTCAACAGAGACACTGTTCTGAAGCCGGACAGGGATCTTTGTAGCTCATTATTGCCTCCGTCCTCTCATGTTCTGTTCACTTTAAACCAGATACTATCAATTAAAGGCAATAACATTTTACATGCAAATAAAGTCTGCCATGTTTGTACTTGAGATTTAGCCTTCAGTGATATTTTGAGTCTGTTTGAGAAAGAGAATAAATCTTTGCTTGGCATTTGATCATTTGTAATATAATGATGTAGGATGCTTTGAATCCAACTTTTTACCTACAGCCAAGCTCTAGCCACAAACTACCCCATATTTAAACCCATTACTAACCTTTGCCTATCTTCTTTTTTAATCTTGACCCTCAACAAAAGTGCTAATCCAAAACTAAGCTCCTCCAGAAGTGAATACCATAAAGAAAAACTCAGTTTGGGGGGTTCACCCCATCTTTCTATCACTGTGAGAATGTCTCAGTCCTCATAAGTAATGAAACATGACAACATACACACACAGAGGCGTGCTTGCACTCTAGTAGTACTAACACACACACATACATAAATCTAATGTCACCTCTATTCCAGCAGCCTGTTTCGTCCCAGAGGGCTTTATCAGAGCTTTGGAGGGCTGATTGGAGGAGACGGCAGTAATGACTGCAGGTCATGAGGTCACAACCCTGTTATGATAACTAAACTCTGAGGTCAAACGCCTTAACGGCAGTCTGCTCTGGCGGCTCATGAATAATGCTTTGTTATTTTAACAGTTAAAAATCAAAATTCATTCATAAAAGGAATTTGCTTTTTTTTTCATGCCAAACACCAACAGACCAATTCAAACCTGCTAACACTGACTGACCCAAGAATAAGTGTTTTTTGGGGAATGTGTTATCCTTTTATCATACAGTTAATATGAAAATCTTTGGTTTGGGTTGTAATGGCAAAATTCTGGATATTTCTTGATAGAACAGTACTTTTGTTACAATAAATCACATTGCACACGGCAAAAATGTCATTATGGATTCTCAGAAAATTGAAATTGTGGGATATTAAATAAATGACCCTGCAAACAGACAAAAATAACAAAAACACTAAATATTCTGCCTATTTCAGTTTCATTTTACAGGTAGAACTAAAGTTCAGTGTCACTTTATTTGCAATTTTGTGTTTTTTATTAGTTTCATTTTCATCTTTGTTCAATATTTCCATGATAAACTTCATAACAGCACACACTGTGAAGCAATTTCTGTTGAGGGATGTGGATTAACAACGTTAATCAACATACAAAGACAACAGAATTGGATAATCAACACCAAAGTGAAAGTTTGAATGACTGCACAGTGACTGCTAGGCCAGTTTTAAAGGGCTAAACACTCAAGAAGCAGTGCAATCATAAAACAAAGTGAAGTGAACTGTTCTTAGTGAGACTTCAGATTGTTGCAGGGTTCTGGTTTTGACACATGCTTTGAGAAGCAGCTACTAAAATGTATAGTTTTTATCTTGCGCACAAAATTTAAATGTTGTGCTACAAGTTAACCACATTGGGACTTTAGCAGTCAGTCTACCTGGTTTAGACTCCTGTGAAAAGGCTGATCACAATTATAAATTAAAAGATCTGTTTTTTCAGAGACGCATGTGTTATTCTAATATTTGCTTGAAATGTGGAAACCAGAAATACAGCCATTCAATTTTTACACATGCAAACATGTAGGCAGGTAGTCAGACATATAAGCAGACTGACGTCTACAGACAGTCAGAGCACATGTCTAAATCTGGCATAATGCTGATTTTTACTTTTCCCAAAGAGGACTGCAAGCCTGGCAGAAAGGAAACAAGAATTATTCAATCAAACAGCTCTCCTTCCATATCCAGATTTGACTCCAGCCACATAAAGCTGGCCACATAATCCTTTTATCAAACCTACGATGGAATACTCTTATTGGAAATGCCCAGAGAGAGAAATAATATTAAGGTCATTTCTATCTCTAGTTTATTTTCTCCTTTAAAAAAAAAAAATCACCCCTGCTTTCCGTTTTTTATCTTGGGACAATAATTACTTCAGGTTTGCAGAT
This sequence comes from Chromis chromis, assembly GCA_900302755.1. Taxonomy (NCBI): domain Eukaryota; kingdom Metazoa; phylum Chordata; class Actinopteri; family Pomacentridae; genus Chromis; species Chromis chromis. The sequence continues at coordinate 11,128 of OMNN01101793.1, forward strand.
GGGAGACCTAGCTGCTGATTATGAATGTTCTCTGCCCAGTGAGTGAATCTCTGCCCTCATCAGTAATAACAAAATCAAATTGTCCTCATTTAATAGGAATAAAAAAAACACGGCATTTCTGGGAAAGTGGGTTTGTACTCCACTGTAGTGAGCCTCGGTCAGGCAGGTTGGAGGGAAAATGTAATGTGGGTCGGCTGGTGATGATGGCTGGTAGTGCTAATATCTCTAAAGTGGTAGATATGGAAGCTGTAAGAGCTGCTGTTCTGTCCTGTCAGCGTTTTATAGCTTTATATCTCTGCTCTCCAAAGCTCTGAATGTGTGACTGTGTGTGTGTTCAGGTTGGTGTGTGCAGGGCAGGGTTTTTGTTGTACTGAAACAATATTCTCTACTGGATGGAAATTATCTGTTCTTAGAAAAGCTGCTTTGCCTCCAGGGGAGATCAGGTTTCTCCCTCCCTGGTCTCAATTTCATTAATAAGCTGTTATGTTTGTAACTGTTAGGTGTAGGCAAGCATGCTTATAACAAGACCAGGCTGTCAAAGAAAAAAGAGGGGATTTGGGTAACTAGCTATATATATATACATTAAAGAGCCATCTTATGCTTTTTGAGTTTTTCCCTTTTCTTCAGCATGTTATGGCCCCCTGGGCTCTTCTTTAGTAACTGATTACACTGTGTAAAACATCTGAATAACGCCTGCCTCGATGCTAATTTGCCACACAACAGCTTCCTGGCAGTCCACCATTATTTTTTGACTAGAACCTGTACTCAGACATCTGGGGTTATGGTATGTTTCAGACAGAGGGTGAGATGAGGTACTGCAGCAAAGTAAAAAATAGTTATTTGAATATTTGATCATTTAATATATTGTAGTAAATTCCAAAAATATAATTATGGCAGACTTTTTATGGCCTTTTCATGCCTTTATTGGAGAGGACAGGACAGTGGATAGAGTTAGAAATGGGAGAGAGTGGGTAAGGACATGTGGTAAATAGCTCGAACAGCCTCTGCACGTGAGTCACGCGACATAACCGCTAGGCTATCGGGGCAGACTTTTTAAATAAATGTTTACAGAAAAAGTTGTTAAGTACCACTGTCCATCTGTTTGCAAATATGATAGCAGTGTTGATCCTCTTGTCTAATACTTGGCTAGAGAGGAATTGAGAATGGTAAACTGATAAATGAATAAATAAATGTTACCAGCATACAGCAGTGTGGCTCTTTCAAGTGATTTTCATAGTAGTTTTTTGATAAACATGGAATCCTGTGGTGCGGAAACAAAAGTTATCAGACACTGTCACTGATCTTAATTTAGTTTTTTTCAGTTGGCTTTATTGTGCATGTAATTCACAGATTTATTACTGCACCACAGCCCATGTCCAAATATTTATTTTATATGCCTGTATAGGGACAGGTATTACATGTTAACTAGGGGTGGGAATCACAGGGTACCTCACGATATGATACGCGATACATGGCTCCCGATACTGATACTATCGATACTGTCACATGATACAGCGATACTGCGATAATCAATATATTGCAAGACAGTCACATAACAATACATCACAATATCTATAACTGAAAAATACTAAATGCCTTTAAAAAGGTTAAGTTCAGTTTTTATTTATTTACTGCAATTTGGTGTCACTTTCACTGGATTTGACACAAATTTGGATGAACCACAGAACAAAAATGGGTCCACACTTTGGACTTAAACATGGATGGAGCGTCTCTTACGGTGGCGTTGCTGTCCTCCATTATACCTGTACAAACTCTTCTTGGGCCAATTAATTTCCGCTCAAGTCTCCCTCATTCATGTGATAAACGCCACTGTGTGGAGTCATTAAGTAGTGATGCTGGGGAAATGGCAGCTGGCAGGGGGATCTGGCAGGGTTTAGAGCGCCTTATTATATTAATTAACGTATTAATTTGGCGCCAGTGTATCGATACTCATATTGCAGGAGGAGGGACGACGATATATCGCTGTATCGATATTTTGTCCCCCCCCTAATGTCAGCCTAGGTTATATATGATGTGCAAGCAACAACCTCCGCAGCTAAAAGGTAAAGCCAATATCAATGCCAGAGACTGCAGTTCCTCAAATGGCCACTTAAGACCTGCTCCAAAAGCGGGTCAATCCCTAGAAACCCCCATGTTTAAATGTCCAACTTTACAGCACAAATACACATGTTCACAGCCTGGTACAGAAATGGTTTTGGTCTTGAGAGCAAATTTATCCGTGCATGGGAACGGTATGATTTGGAACACAAGTCACCTTTATAAATTGTATTAAGGCTTAATATAGTGTCATAGGCACGATCATAGGACAGACCATGTCCATGTACACACTGTATGTAAAACGTGGACATAGCCTCTGGGCCTGAAAAGGGAAGGCAATGCAGAAGTGCTTTAAATTTGCATTCTTTCTAACAGCCAGCAAAGGGCGACTCCTCTGGTTGCAAAAAGAATTCTGATTGTATAGAAGTCTATGAGAAAATGACCCTTCCTCTCACTTGAGTTATGTTTTCAGTAAACATTTTCCTAAGGAGTTTATGGTCTTAATCGCTAGTTTCAAATCTTCTTCAGTACAGCATGATGTTCATTTTGTAAATCACGGCCCCATTTAGAGGAAAATAGACAATGTAGCAGAGTATGCTTTAGGGCTGGACTACCTTGTGATTGACAGCCTGCTACAGCATCACCGTGTGTTGGGTCTTCAGGGTCTCAGTCTGATCTACCCCATGACGACGACCAAACTCAAGTCTTCAAAACAGTAGTCCACATCTATC
>OMNN01101794.1:0-24732 GCA_900302755.1 Chromis chromis
ACTGCGGCTCTAAGAGATGACAACATGCTAGCAACCAACAATGTTTGTAACAAGTGTCCTAGTGTCCTTGCTGTCATTTCATTTTTTGCATAACTAGCTCTGTGTGTGTGTGTGTGTGTGTGTGTGTGTGTGTGTGTGTGTGTGTGTGTGTGTGTGTGTGTGTGTGTGTGTGTGTGTGTTTTGTGTGTGTATGACACTGCTGCCCTCCTACACATCTGTGTATGAGATCTAGCAAGACAGGCTGGCCACTCATAAAAGAGTAAAGACACCAGGCTACTCACATCATATGGCTTTACTGCACCACCGGGAAACAGACGTCTGATTGAAAAGTAAGTTTTACAGAAAACTGCTGTAAATGCAGAACTGAGAGATAAATTACTTTAAATCAAAGAAAATGTTACTTGAATTTGTTTTTACTTCACGTCTGAGTTAATTTAAAATGGGCTTCTGTTGAGTTAATTTGATGAACATGATTTCCTCTTTACAGTATATTTCGGTGTTGAACAAGAAATACTGATGAGAAGAAGCGGACTCATAGAACAACTAACAATCAGTGGACACCTTCCTGAAGACTTGGCTCTCCGCAGTCTTCGAAGTGAGAAAGACAAGACAAAACCTGGACTCGGGTGCCTCTAAGGCAAAATCTTTTGACAGTGTGCTTTCTAAAGTTCCCTCAGCGATCATGGCCTCCACAGGTATGCAGGTACTGGGCTTGGTGTTGGCGGTGCTGGGTTGGGTGTTCGGGGCGCTGGTGTGTGCGGCTCCTCTGTGGCGAGTATCGGCCTTTGTTGGTGGGGAGCTGGTGATCGCCCAGATGCTGTGGGAGGGACTGTGGATGAACTGCTTGTCTCAGACCACAGGACATATCCAGTGCAAGACCTACGACTCCACTCTGGCCCTGCCCACGTCCGCCCAAGTGGCCCGGGGCCTCACGGTTCTCTCCCTGCTCCTCTGCCTTCTAGCCCTCATGTTGGGGGTGGCTGGGGCCAAGTGCACTCACTGCATGGACAGGAACCAGGTCTCCAAGGCTCGGCTGGCCGGGATAGCAGGGGGGCTCTTCGTTGTGGCCGGACTTGCCTACCTGATACCCATCTGCTGGACCGCCTACACGATCATCAGGGACTTTTATGACCCAAACGTTGCAGCGCCTTTGAAAAGGGAGCTGGGGCCGGCACTGTACCTGGGCTGGGGGGCCAGCGTGCTGCTCCTGGTGGGGGGAGCTCTGCTGCATGTCGGCTCCTCAGCACCAGGAGGAAGAGCGCTGCCTGTTTTTGGAAGAGCAGCGAAGGACAACTCTTCTTCAGCGGCTGCAAGCGAGGGGAAGCAACCGGAAAAATCTTTTGTATAAGGTAATTTTATTGGACGAACGAGAAACGAACAGACTCCGAGGTCGCGACCTCATCAGAGGAGCTTCTGGAAACTGCAAGGTCTCGATCTATTAAAGGATATGTTGTGTTTTATATTTTGTTTTATAGTTTGAGTTTGTTTCTTTAAGTTATTTCATTACACCTTTGACATGATACACTACAAAGCAAAAGGTTTCGAACATGATTTACTTTATTTAAGGGCTTTGTGTCACAGTAGGAGTTGAAATAGGTTGTGGGAGGATTTAGATGTTTAGATGTTTACTAATGCATGTGACTTACATTACTCAAATTCCACTCTGCCTCTGCTCGTGTTTGTGTGTGTCTGTGGGCGGTGTGTGTACAGAAGGCCAGTGTGCGTTGTGTGTCTGGATGCTGGTGTTTTCACTGAGTGTATGTGTGGGCCGTTGGAGCAATGCTTGTTTATTTTTACACTTTTTTAATGTATGCCTTTATCCCTTTTTCCATAATGCGTTCCTCTAATTCATAGATCTTATAATTTTTTTTTGTTTTAATTCTAGAAACAATAATATTTGCTAGTGGAGTTTAACAAAATAATTTAAAAAAAGGTTTTGCATTTGTCTTCTCTGTGTTGGAATAATTCAGTATTTCCTAACAAGTCGATAAATACACTGAATAAAGTACTTACTTACCATTATATTAGGAGGGTTACCAAATGCAGAGATATAGTCAGACGTATAATGCTAAGGCTACTCAACTTAAAAACAATATACCATATACATTATGTGCTTCAGTGTGACAGTGCATATACCACTTTTTTCTTTTTTTTTTAATAAATTACTTTCTTTTGATGTATCCTCACTTATGTGCAATAAATATGTGTGTTTGCTTTCACTACAGCTGCTTGTCATTTAAACAGACATTAGCTTCCATAAAGTGTTTAAGACCCGTGAACATGGACGGATTATGAAACAAAGGGGCCTCTGGGCACAAACATGTAAAAAGGCCACCCACCCCTCCTACAGAGTAAAACAACCACAAACCCTGTAACTGTGTCGTCATCTTGGCTCTTCAAAATGTGTATCTTGTACACGTTTTGCATTACATTGTAGTCGTTTTCAAACTGGCCATTTTTTTTTTTTTTGGCAACTGATTTGCTTTTCCCTGCGTTCTTATATTGTTTATTTGCAGTGGTTTTGTATCTCTTTATACTTGTTTGCTTCCATTTGTGGTCATTATGTGTTACTTTGAGACCATTTGTGGTTGTTCTATAACTTTGCAGATGGCAGTTTATTTAGCAGATAAAGACCTGGGGCAGACTCGTTCATAATCCATCCATGCCTGTAAAACACTTGAATATTCCACTCTTTCTAATGACCTTATAGTATCAAAACGTTACCGCACATTTATACACATTAGCCCCATCAAACACGTGTGAACAGGTGTACGTTTGCTTGAAGAACTGACAACAGCACTGGACTGGTGATAACAGCTTTTTCCCTTCACTTCATAAAGTCTCAGCTTATCATATCTTAGGGAAAAATCATCATAGTCCAAAATTTAACATTATGCAAGGTCATGATTTCTTCCCTTTCACACATCTGGTTCAGATTGTTCTTGTTTAAAAGTCTGCATGTCACTGGGACATGCAAGGTTATTGGAAACCAACAGCAACAAAACAGGAAATGCCTACACACTGACTCAACCCAGTTAGATGTCAAACTAGTGACAGCAGACATGAAACACTTGGGGGCAGCAAACACCAAGTAACTGATGTGTCCTTTAATAAAGAAGCACTGACACTTACTGAATCATATGACAACTGATTATTTTATATGACTACAAAGAGATATGATAATGTAAAGCTTACAACATACAGCATATGAGTTCACAGAATTACAAACAGTGCTGCCATTGGGTGCATTGTCAGTTTGAGACAAATTAAGCAGCTTTGATCAACCCTTTATTCGCTGCTTCGACGTTTTTTTTGCATAAACATGTTGTGAGTTTTAGAGCCCATTGAGTTTCCTCATTTTACTGACAAAGCTCATTTGGCATTGAGTGTTAATTCCCCAGACAAATTCTATTCTTTGACCCAATACATGCCGCTGTGAATAAGATGAGGGTTTATTTGCTACTTAGTTGCTTTTGGTTGAGGTTTTAGAATTGCGTTGCAACGTCTACAACTTTCAAATGTGCCACTACATGTCCATGTTTCTAGTTTAGCTGCTATCATTTTGGGAGTTAAGTTTGGGGAATAAACCTATGCACCAGTCGAAGAACAACTTTTAGAGGAGACATTATTTCCTAAACTGAGGGCACATAGAGCCAACGTGAAGGACACAATCTGATGTCTGACAGTGTCTCCATGTAGTTTTTCCAGCATGCCACCCTGTTAACTCTGCCCAACAACAGATTTAGACCTGTTTTTAAGGGCACACAGGGGCGAGGCGACGGCATGCAAAGACCTGCTGCTCTCCAGACTCTGCCAGAAGTTCCTCCTTCATGGAAAGAAACAAACACTGCAAGTTTATTTTCAGTCAGTCTTATCTCTTTTGTGGTGACTCAGCATAATTATTTCCAAGAACCCTCAGCTTCAAAATAAGATATCACAAAGACATAAATACAGTAATGACACTGTATGTTTCATTTAGCTTTTCAGAAGATGTGGTTCAACTTAAATTGCATTTAATTCTTCCTGCATGCAACAATATTTCTGAGAATAGCACCTGAATAACTAGCAGTCAACACTTACTTATTGGTCATTGTTGGATTTGTGTCACATATACATAAATATGATCCAGCAGCTCTAACAATCCCTTCTGTCAGCAAACAACCCACACAAGTAACGACCCCATCCACGTATGCAATAAAATCAGTTTAGGAAAGCATGGTGCCCTTGGAGTTAAGACTCTGGCATTACAACATATTCTTTGACCATCATACAGGGTGACCATGAAAGGAAGTTGTGACCTTTGTTCTAGTGTGACTGTCGCACCCTAGTAGGTTTTTGGTTTCCGTCTCAAACCTGATTAGAGATTTCTTTTTCCATTTCCAGTTAATGGTAAACATCTCTGCAAAATGAAGCTCAACATTTTTGACACATTTCATCAGAAATTGTGACCCCACAGTGTCTGGAGAATGAGCAAAAAATATCCAGCAAGGGACACTTTTCTGTATGTTACTCCTCATTTCTCTTTCCTCTTGTTCCCTACCATCACTCTTCTGTCTGCTAGTGATAAATTCATCTTAAAATGTCCTCCAAAAAATTTAAAGAAAAAAACAGGTGTGACTTTTAAGATGAGAAAAAATAAGTGGCTGATAAAGAGCCAACAGTGCAATGGGTGTGATTCCAAAGTTGGACACAGGGGGCAGCAACAAGCCCATTGTAAGTTGAAAAATCAGAATGCTGTGAAGAAGAAAAGCAACACAAATTTAAAATGTATACTTTGAGTATCTTCAGGTACAGCATTTCCTTTGAGGGTCTAATGTATAGGTTTGTCACAATATCTTGGATTTACATACCTACAGAGCGATGCATATAGTCATATGGAAGCAAATCTGTCTCCCCACATTCGGACGTTTTAAAGCAAATTACATATTTGCATTGAAATCATGCATCTGAATCCTATGCTCTTTTTTCTTACGCTTAACTGTTTCCCATAAAAAAAACAACAACATCAAGTTATATTATTTTGGTTGACAAAACATTTATTTGCAGGTGTACCAAAAAGTGATTTTATTTATTTTGTCTTTGTATTATTTCACATGCTCTCTGCCCCAGACTATAACCTATCTAGTTGTTTTTACCAGCTTTAAATCACAAATTCAACTTATACAATTTAGTTTTGCACCTCTCAGACAGTGTCTGCAGCCAATACATTGTGACTGAAATGCACACAAAAAACACAATTTCGCATTTCAAACACACCCTTCTCTAACGTTTAGTTAACTTTTGTATGGTCAGCATTGTTTTTTTTTAAGTTGTACTAATATTTTCTTTGTCTTACCAGTGCTGGGATATCTGGTCTTCTGCAGCTGTGGTCACATGGCTGGCTTTTGGCCAGAGATGGCCTGTAGGGAGCAGCAGGTTTTTATACCAGAGCCACAATCAGACCATGCCAAGTGGCTGCCACTACAAGGGGTGGGAAGGGTTTATACTTCATTGAAATATTACTTTATTCATTTGATTTGTGATTTAATGTTGTAATTAGACATATTTTGGATTTGTTTATTATTATTGTTTTGACTAAGTAGACCAATCATACTATTTTCTGCTTTTTGTTGTTAGTTTAGCTGTAGGTATTTACAATGGCCCTATTGTGTGTGATTGGGCTGGTCAGCCAGTATATATTTCCTTTGTGCAGCGTTTTTCATGTCTGTTAAGAGTTTGTTTGATCAGTGCAGTTAGTGAAGGGTTATTGTGTTGCATAGTTAAGTTTTGTTCTTTTGACCTCTTTTATGGGCCTACATTTAGTATTGGTTTTTGTAACTTTGTCATTTTTTGGGTGAAATAAAAGCCTTGTTTTGAATTCACTTGCGAGTCCCCTCACAAATGGTATTGCACATTGTACATGATTCTTTCATGAGTAGAAATACAGAGAAGTACTGATATTGCACAGATTCTTGCATTGTTTTTAAATGTACAAAATATTCATAATGCACTAGTATACATATTGGAAACATTACTGTAATGTTGTCTATAATCACACCAAACAACTGCAAACATTCTTTGGTCACAATTAGTCACCGCGTTTGATCCAGATCTAGGCAGCTGTGTATAAACTGGGCAAAACAGCTTTTAAGGCACCTGAACTCACCACAGTGGAACAACCTACTCCACTAACTCATGCAACGCATTATCTCACCAAACCATGCACTCTGTGTGCCAACCCATTTTTTAATGGGTAGTTTGCGCTGGTTTGAGAATGTGGACTCTTAAAGAGACAGGCTCAGTGCTCGGTCGTCTGCAGCCGCACACGGGCGGCCTGTCGCTTTAAAAATCGCATGACAGTTCAGTGGCGGTGGTGAAAGTGGGGTATGTATGTGAGTGAGTGTGCTACACTGTACTGTGCGGGGCTTTAGCATTCTCATACCCCGCTGTCGACCTTTGGATCTCGGGCCCCCGGGGCGGGTAGGCAGCTCCGGCGTCCACAGAAGCAATTGGCTGCTCTCTTCTTTTCTGTCTGTAGCTTCTTCCTCCATCAAACACAGCAGTCAGAGCGCGCGCGCGCACACACACATACACGGCCTTTTACGCGCACTTCATGTGGCACGCGTGCGCGCTATGCTGCTGGAGCCCAAAGTCCCCGGTCCGTGGCGCACTCCCTTATCGACATGTTTGAAGATTAACGCGGTTCTCGGTGTTCTGTAGACCACGAGCTGCTGCCAGCGGGCCGGTGAAAGCTGCCGACGGGAAAACAGGCGCGTAGAGGAAGGAAGTCACTCCACAAGTAGGAGCTGCATCGGACGACGGCTGGTGACCATGACCGAGAAACGGATGTCCCGGTGGTATTTCGGTGGGCTGGCGTCCTGCGGAGCCGCCTGCTGCACGCATCCTCTGGATCTCATCAAGGTGAGGGGCTTTGGGGGGGTTCGCAGGCCTGTACGCCAGCTGTTTCCAGTAGAGGACAACATATATCACAATTACCCGCCTCCGAAGGGCTCATTGTGTCATCGTGTGGCATCAGATGTCACCCTGTGCTTCCTAAAGCAGCTGTGAGGGTGTCACATGTCACCCATGGCATCACTGTAATGCCTGTAGCTATTAGAAGCTGGTGGGATATAGGACACAGGTCAGGCCAGATAGCAGCCTGTGCTCAGAAATTGAGGAAAACAATAGAAAGTTATTGTTGAATTCATTGTAATTTGGGATCACATTCACTAGGGAGCAACTGGTCATCACCTGAATGCAGGTGTGTGGTTGACTGTGTGGAGTAAACTAGCACATCTCCACCACATGCCAAAATACTCAGTGGCACATGACTCTGATCAAACTAACTGGTCCTCAGGAAGTCATGTGGTGCATAACTATGTGGTCAAGGCTGCTAATCGTCACCTTGCAGTGAAATAGTCCTCTGGAGTGCTTGATGTCTGGCCCAACATGCTTATTAGCTGGTGATGCAATAGAAACTACATATGTCTTTTTCACCAAACATTTAAACAATCAAATTTGTTTCTGTCCATTATGGCTGCTGCCGATGCTTATTTTCATTGTAGATTAAGCTGCCAGTCATTTTCTAGATTAATCAATTAGTAGTTTGGTCAGTAAATGTAAAAAAAAAAAAAAAAAAAGGTGAAAAATGTTGATCAGCGTTCCCCAAAAGCCCAACATGACATTAAGATGTTCAGTTTAGGGGAGGAAAGAAACCAGAAAATGACCAAATTTAAGAAGCTGGAATCAGAGGACTTTGTCGTTTTTTTCTGTTAATGAATCGATTATCAAAAAAGTTTTAAGTTAACAGCTGAAAACAAAATGATGAATTGTTGCAGACTGTGTGCCTGATATTCAGATAAGAAGGGGGAGTGTTGTCATAACTGTTCAGAATATTAATTTCCCCCAAATTATAGTTAAGTGTGACAATAAAAACTTCTAAATCATCAGTGAATATTAATGAAACCTAAGAAGAAGGTTCTCACAGTTTTTCTTCAAGGAACCAGGAAGGATTTTTTGCGGTTCAAACAACATTTATTTTCTCCCGGGTTACAAACAAATAATTCATTGATTAAAAAAAAAAGTTCTGTTGGATTATCGGTCGCAGACACAATGCTGCATGTATGCTTTGATAAGATCTACTGGAGTGAATCCAGCAAAAGGTAATGTTACTGTTGGAGGCCCGAGTGAGTGAAACCACAGAACAAACCTGTCGACCTTCCGTGCTGTTTCAACACCGTGTTTGAAATGAGAGAACTCACTGAGATCCACTGTGAGTGAAATTTGGTAACATTTGCATAACATGCAGTTTGTGAATGTCAAGTGCTGCTACACCATTTCCTCAAACTGTAGGTTTTGTTTGCATTGCGAGTTCTCCTGTCTGCATAAATCACATGTAAAGTGACATTCAAGGTCATGAAGTGTGTTCTGCTGCAGCCTTCAAATAGACCTGTTGTATTCTCTGTGATCTGACACTGAGGCAGATTATGACTTTGTAATGCTTTGCTCTATAATACCATATACTCACCACATTCCTGTAAAAAGCAACAGCAGGGCATCTAAATTTAGAAGGTCTGAACTGTAATTTAGAGGAATGAATGTAATTTTCAGCAGAGAGTTAGGTACTGACCTACCACACGTATCAATTAAGAAAGACTGCCTAGTCATGGTGTATTAATTTCCTTGTCTGTGTCAATCCAGATGTGCGTTTACACCCTCAGAGAAGCTGCGCTGGTGTTGTCTTGAAGTTGCATCGCAGAGTTGCCAAACAAGATTTGGTTTGACCTCACCTTAAGAAAAAGAAAACAATATTTTAGCCTCATCAGCTTACCTCGGTGTAATATTTCACAGTGAGCGTGTGCAAACATTTCTGGGCAAATACACTCTAGTTTGCTGATAGCGTAACGACGGCAACCCCCTGAGGACTGAGCACACACAGCAGTGAAAGCACAAACATGAAAGTAACGCTCTCCAAATATAAAAGGGCTACGTGGAACTAAAACACACACAAGAGTAAAGAACTGCAAAAAATAAAAATGCATATAAACAGGGAACATGCATGAAATAATAACTGAAAAATGCTGCTAAGATTATCTCAGTGCTCTGGGACGCTTTGTATAAGCACCAGAAAGGCAGGAAAAAAGCTGGTAAAAGCTATTATGTGACTTTATGAAGTTTTGATAGAGAGAGTAACCATCTAGATTTCAAATATGTGGATCCAACCAGTTCATGTCTGTCATCATCCCAGTAAGAACAGTTTGAGTAATTATTGTTTTTAGATAAAATTTCGTCTCAAAGTTGAAATGTAATATTTGTTGCTGTCACTTTGTCTTCGGGAAAGGTTTTACGTTATTGAGCAGTTTGCTGGACTTCTGAATTGTTAAAACCTTTAAATAACAAATAAATTATTATATACACCGATCAGCCACAACATTATGACCACTGACAGGTGAAGTGAATAACATTGATCATATTGCTACTATGTGGTGTTCTGATGGAAAACCTTGGATTTTGCCATCCATGTTGATGAGATTTAGACACCCAAATGAACATTGTCCCAGAACAAGCACACTCCTTCATGCAAATGGAAATCCCAAATGTCACTGGCCTAACCCTGCAGGAAAATGCACCCCACCACATGGTAAAAACATCAAACAATCAGGAACATCTTGAGGAACATGACAATGGCCCAAGATGTTGATTTGACCTCCAAACTTCCTAGACCCCATTCTGATCAAGCATCAACAGGATGTAGTGGAACAAGTTTGATGGACAGAGGCCCCACTGCACAACCCAGAGTACCCAAAGGATCCACTGCCAACGTCCTGGTGCCAGACCCCATAGGACACCCTGAGAGGTCCTCTTGTCCATGCCCAATGGTTCAGAGCATTTTTGACCACATAAGGGGGACCAACGCAGTATTAGGCAGGTGGTCATAATGTTATGTCTGATCGGTGTATAAATGCTGCTTCTCCTAATTGAACCCATTTCAGCATCTATTCTGTTATTTATAAGTTCTGTGTGTTTCGGAAAACTCATCCCATGAAAAGGCTGAAAGTATATATTTTTACTGAGAGACTTTTGATGCAGCCGACCAAGGCAGGATGCTGCTAAATGTGAGATTCTGAAGCTGGAAATTGCTTCAGTTTGCTCTTCAGTTCTTGCTATTGCATCATTTAAGTGCAGTTTGTTGTTATTTTTGGTCTTTTCATGAGAAAATCACCAAAGATTTCCTTTAATTTCCTTTGTGTGTTCACTCTTTCATATGTTTTGCCAGCAGGGCCCACTGCACTTAACACATTCCCTTCAATGGTGCATCATAAAAAACACCAATGTTGCAGCAGTTGCACTCAAATTACACAAAACTGTAGATACTTCTGGTTTCCAGACAGTGATACCCAATAATTTTACCTCTCGCACCTCCAGAAGTTCGAAGTTTTCAGCCCATCTAGTTCCAACATTCACATTCATGCTCAAGATGAACGTAACTTTGGTGATTCTGTAACTTTTCATTCAACGGCATCATTAAATTTATTTTATTTATTTTTTAATACCTGCAAATGTAATGACAATCCTGCCATCCTCAGCTGTACTTCCTTTTTAGTGCTGATATGCAGATGTTAGCGTTATGGTGAAACTGATTAACATTACCTGCTAATAATCAGCAAGTTAGCATTGTCTTTGACTTTGCTAACCTAAGACTCACTCTTATTTTATGGCTTATTCTTAACGGTTGGAATTTGTTGTAACTATTTATTTTATGTCTCGGATGTTTATCTGTTTTTATTCTAAAGCACTTTGTTTTTTAAAAGGCGCTGTATAGATAAAGTTATTATTTGTGATTTTAGCACATTAGCATTTAGCTTAATGCACCGCAATGTCTAAATACAACCTCACAGAGCTGTTAGCTGTTTTGCTGTTTTTTCTTCTGAAAGTCATTTGGTATATTCTGTGTGTAACCCTAAAATTACATGACGAAGGGTGTAGGAGAAACTCGGTTAGAAAAATCCTTTTGAATCAGTCTTTTAGTACACAGAGACATTATTTTAAGTTTGGTTTCCCACTTGAAAAGTTGTACGTTAAAAGTTAATTGTTCGCGTTGTGTTAGTTTGTGGAGTCGCTGCCGATGCTTTGAGAAGCAGAGAGCTGAGGCCAAGTTTGGGATATTGGAAATAGTTGAGCGCTTGAACCAAACCGTGGACTAAATGTTTAACTTGCTGTCTGAGCTGGTTTGTGCTGGAATCGGTGTGTCGGTGCGGACCAACAGGATATAAGTTGGCAGCAAGTGAACTGAAATGACTTTTGAACTATGCTTCCCCTCAATAAAGACATTGTGTTTTAATGGACTCTGGCCTTCATACTAAAATCATGATCAGAACAAAGGACCAAAGCCACGCTGAGGAGCTGCTGACCTCCTCTGACAAAGACAACATACACGCACACATGTTAAAACCTTTAGACTCCTTATGCATGGTATTATAAATGCTTGAATCTTTCTCTCCTTCCTTCTTTCTTGAAAGACAACATGGATTTGAATTATGGGAAATGTAGGAACCAGTAGTTTTTGGGTTTGACCAATACTAAAGACTCAAATTCAGGATATCTCAGCTTCTGCTTAATGTTATTCATAAGTCCCCTGACATCATCAGTACTAAATGGGCTGGAGAAGCCTTCTGAGAGGTGGCACATTTAGCTACACAACAGATCATTGCTTCAATATGTAAACTGAAGTTACTCCACAAACAAGTTTCTTTCAAATTGTTCTTGTCTGTAGATTTGTTGTCTGCATCCTTTATTGTGTCCCTACATTGTCATACATGGCTTTAAAAATGACTTGAACTTGATACATGACTGTTTTTGCAGGTGCACCTGCAGACGCAGCAGGAGGTGCAGAAGAGGATGTTGGGGATGGCCATCCATGTGATGAAGAACGATGGCGTGTTGGCTCTTTACAATGGTCTCTCTGCTTCTCTGTGTAGACAGGTATGTTGATCCGAGTGCTGTGTGATCATGAGTGTGTGTTGTTGTGTTCATTTGTTTTACACGTAGGGCTGGGTTGTGTAGCTGAAAAATAAAACACAATAAAATATTTTTTACTGGTCAATATTGTTAATTATTGATAATTTCTAATGACCTATTTGTAATAAAGATGAGGAGTAGGAAGTCAGTTTGTCAAGGTGCACAGGTAATAGTTTTAGCACATTCATGCTAAATATCGCTATTGTTTTATCACCAAAGCCTATTAAAGCTTATGATTTACAGATTAGAGTTAGACATTAACTAGTATAGACATACTACTACTACCGATGATAACAATTTCTTTCCTCAACCTATTTTAAGGATTAACTTCATTGTAGAACCAGTTTACTGTTTTTACAGGCAAATTCTGTCTAACCAGTTAGATTTAAGGTTTTCTCTTTAAACATGACATGTAGTAATTCTGACTTCACCTTGAGTTACTATTTTTACCCGAGCACATGTTGGTTTACGGCAGCAGGATACTAACAATAGGACATTTTTCTAAAGTGTACGAGAACAACAGTGTGTTTCGCTGGTCTGTAAATGCTGCAGGAGACAAAATGTGTCTTCATTGAGAAAGAAAAGTTTCATTATAGCCTCTGGATGTTGAGGAAGAGTTGGATATGTTTGATCTTGTTCTTGCAACAACATTGTGTTAGATTGATAGTTTTGCCCAAGGCTCCTCCTAGTGGCGGAAAAAAGTAAATGTATGTACTTTTTCTTTTCTTTTCTTTTCTTTTCTCAGATGTCCTATTCGCTCACCAGATTCGCCATCTATGAGACAGTGAGGGACATGATGGGCAGCACAAACAAGGGTCCGATGCCCTTTTACCAGAAGGTCCTGCTGGGAGCCTTTGGAGGTGACAACACAGACACATATTCTGCTTCTTCCTGCTTCACACATATCAGGCTTCCATGCATGTGCCAACAAGGTTTTTCTGCCAACAGGTTTCACTGGTGGGTTCGTTGGCACGCCGGCGGACATGGTGAACGTCAGGTAACATACCATGACAATCCTGTTCAAAATCAGCCAACAAACAATAGAATTCATAAGATCTCATTTTGTATTTTGACATGAACTAGGATGCAGAATGACATGAAACTACCACCAGAACTGAGGAGAAAGTGAGTGGTGTAATTGCGTATCTTAAAAAAAAAAAAAGTTTAAGTTTCAGTTTAAGTGTAAATTTCTAAGTAAATGAACACTTAATTTGTGGTTTTCTTGCAGTTACAAACATGCCTTTGATGGACTCTTCAGAGTGTTCAGAGAAGGTAAATCCAAAGCACAATATTGTCGGTTATAGTACTTCATCTCCAGGAAAAAATGGTCATATCTGATCTCTGATCTCCATCCTGTCATTGCAGAAGGTTTAAGGAAACTGTTCTCAGGAGCCTCCATGGCCTCCAGCAGAGGAGCGATGGTCACTGTAGGGCAGGCAAGTCACACTTACTCAAAGTCTGGAATCTTTGTGGACTTTTTGCTCCAAATATAATAAAGTTAAAAGTCATTTTAAATGCTCAGAATAACTACATAGATGTATAATTATATAAGCTTCTGAAAGTATTTAATTATTATACTACAGTAGGATAACACTGTTAATATTTGACTGAACAAATCTCACTTTTGATGCCACAACTGATCAAAAACAAGAGATAACATAATTTTTAAACCTGCTGGCAGGTTTTGGGGTTCATACGATTAAAGAATAGAACTTTATTCTACCCAGGATAACACATTCTCAATATAAAACCAGTTTTCTCTCTATTTGTGATATTTTTATGTTATGTATGTGTTATTACCTCCGCCAAGCGGAGGTTATGTTTTTGCCAGTATTTATCTCTTTGTCTATCTGTCTGTCTGTCTGTCTGTCTGTCTGTCTGTCTGTCTGTCTGTCTGTCTGTCTGTCTGTCTGTCTGTCAGCAAGATAACTTGAAAAGTTATGAACGGATTTTCATGAATTTTTCAGGAAATGTTGATAATGGGTCAAGGGACAGATGATTAAATGTTGGTGATGTTCTGGATTACCATCTTGATCCAGGAATATTTTGAAGGATTCTTCAACATTTCCTGGTGGAAATGAGCTGCTTGGCAGAGGTCTGCGCTCTCCAAGTGTTTTTCTAGTTTTTCATATTATTGTCTTAAAGTGTGCCGGTATATGAATTAATCATTGTGGAATCTGTTTCCAAGCTGAGTAAGCTATTGGTTCAAATGATCCATTTAAACAATGAATAATGCACCATGCAAAATTCATATAACCTCAGCCTCATTTACCTTTTTGATATCTGTGTTGGTAACTAAATAAAACTATTAAATGTCTTTGTATTTTTATGGACAGACAATAAGGTACAGTTCAGAATGCAATGTAAGTTAGCATAAAACTGGGTGTCCTCTAAAATTTTGCTACAAAGGATTATTGAAGGCTGCCTGCACCTATACATTTAACGTTCTACAGAGACACTAAGTTAAAATATGAAAATATTTGAGACTACCCTGTAGGTCATATACCTTCCATTCCAAAACCTGGTCAGTGTGATCACTGTGTAATTGTTATAGTCGGCTTATCTTTTGTATCGTTTGTGAAAACAACAATATTGTTATTCAATGTCTCTTTGGGAGTATTTTTGTTCTACCACTAGAGGGAGCCGAATACCAAAATGTTCACATTCCTATACTTTGACTGCTTTATTTTTGACTGGCTGTTCAAAATGACCAGCAGTTAGTGTACTTGACAATTTTCATTCCGGTATATTAGAGCCATGTGCACAAAGTTTTTAAAAGAATCCAAACTGTTGAATCTAAAAGCAAAGACAGGCAAAAGTCTGAGCTCTGATTTAAAAGCAGTGAAAGATTGTGAGGCGCGTTTTCTTAAATGTTTCTTTTTAAC
The DNA here is from genome assembly GCA_900302755.1 of Chromis chromis. Taxonomy (NCBI): domain Eukaryota; kingdom Metazoa; phylum Chordata; class Actinopteri; family Pomacentridae; genus Chromis; species Chromis chromis. The sequence continues at coordinate 14,883 of OMNN01101794.1, forward strand.
ACTAAAATGTCATGTTATTTTTCCATCTTCAGTTGGCCTGCTACGACCAGGCCAAGCAGCTGGTGTTGGGAACCGGCATGATGGGAGACAACATCCTCACACACTTTCTTTCCAGCTTCATTGCTGTGAGTGCCTGCTTTTATTAGTGTGCACTGGAAGCCCTTGTCAGTCAGTGTAAAGTTCACAGGGCTTCTTTGTTGACTGAACTGTTCCTCTGCAGGGAGGCTGCGCTACGTTCCTGTGTCAACCTTTGGATGTAATGAAGACAAGGCTGATGAACTCAAAAGGAGAGTACACAGTGAGTGCATCCTTCTTTATCCTGTTTCCTAATTCTCTCAGTTCACTCTGATTTTGCATCTGTATCTGAATGTTCACTTTAACCCAGATTGTCTCTCTCTTCAGGGGGTAACACATTGCTTACGAGAAACTGCCAGGCTCGGTCCGATGGCATTTTATAAGGTAAAAACAGTCCTACATACTACATATTTATCACCGAAATGTGTTAATTTGACTCATGTCAGGAATATCCCACGATGATTTGATTCTTCCTGAGCAGCTGGAATTGTTCCCTGGCTGTTGTTAAACAAAGAAAAATCTTTTATAAAAAGCAATCAGTCCTCCATAGCAGTGGATGCTCTAACAGTATGCATCTTAAATCACCCAAAGTCCAATTAACAGAAGTGAACGTGCTCTTCTTTCTTTATGACAATGCGTGTGTTTTCCTAGTAAATAATCAAGACAGACAGCAGTACCCTGCCTGGCAGTCAATTAAACACAGTATTGAATCAATCCTGTGGAATCTTTCCATATTTTTTTTTTAAATTCTCTTTTTTAATTAATGTTCCTGCTGCTGTTTGTAACAAATGCAAGTAAAGAGTCTCTATATGAAGCTTGACATAAAGTCTGCAAAGCTGCATCAACCACAGAGACCATAAGGCCATATAGCCTTGTGGATGCCCGATCCCGTCAGATCTCGGAAGCTAAGTGAGGTAGGGCCTTGTCAGTACCTGGATGGGAGACCGTGAGGGAGTGTGAGAGTGAGTGGTTGGTGGTGGTTGGAGGGGCAGATGGCACAGATTGGCAGCCTCGCTTCCGTCAGTCTACCCCAGGGCAGCTGTGGCTACATAGGTAGCTTACCACCATCGAGTATGGAGTGAATGAATAATGCAATGTAAAGCGTCTTTGAGTGTCTAGAAAAGCGCTATATAAAACCACTGCATTATTATTAGAGACATCAGATTAAAAATATCATCTATTGCACAATATCTTGTAACAAGCTCAGCTATGCTTAACAGTAGCAAAACTACAAATGCAAACTTACAAGTGCAGACATGATCACTTAACCGGGCGATTTTTGCGTCGTTGATCTGGAATTGATTTAAAATGTTACTTTTGTGTATATATGTTTTCCTAATATAATTTTAATGAATCAGATTGTTCTACAAAAAAAAGCCCAAGAAAAGGAAAACTGGAAAATGGGGGGTAATAGTATAAACAAATTCTGAAATACTAAACTTTCATTACCATGCAGAAGTTTTTGGCATGATGCTTTCAAAGATATTGGCATGACTTAATTAGCATCATACAAGGGGCCGTAAATGGGGAAGTGTCAATAACTTGTGCCTCTGAGTCCAAACAGCTGCACATAAACACATATATGTTTTGGCTCATTTGAACAGAATATCATCAGTATCTGCCTAATCTAACGCTACATTTTGTCACAGGGTCTTGTTCCTGCTGGGATCCGCTTGGTTCCCCAAACAGTGCTCACCTTCATCTTCCTCGAGCAGCTCAAGAAACACTTTGGCATTCGCATTATCTCCTGAGCGCGCTTGGTTACCAGCCACTCATCAATCCCGCCCACTCAAATGCCGTCACTGCCCACCCGTCGTCATCACTCTGGTCTGCAAGAAAAGAAGGGGAGAAAGGAAGACGTGTGCAGTTTATTAGCAGCTTGTGCATGTTTTCCTTCTCCTTTTGCTCTACCTCTTTCTCACAACCGAAAGTTAAACAACAGGGATTTAATTCTCTATCAATAAAGGCTTTTAATATGATACTAAGAAAGCACCTACTAATGTAAAGGTGCTCTAACGGGATTATTAGGTGTCCATTGTAATTTCAGGTACAGATTGGTACATGACACAATGAGACGGACTGAGATTAATTATTCATTTTGAGTTAATGAGACCCCAGCAGTTCATTTGCCATGCTGATGACTGACTAAATGCTGACTTTAACTAATTCAAAATGAGATTTTGTGATTTATGTTTTAATCTTACTGAAAGCTGAATCCACAAGTGGTGCCTTCAGAGCACACACCAGTCCAAAAACAAATGCAGATTGTAGCTTAAATGTGTTTTCTGTCGTCCTCTACAACACTTTATTGTTGTGATATTAGGCCAGGACAGTGTTTATGATTTAGCAGAAGTAGAAAATGTAATAAAAAACAAACACAGCTTAGCCTTATCATTAGTGCCATTCTGACCAACCCGTACTATTTCCCAAAAGCAATTACTAAAAACATGACTGAATAAGTTCTAATGTGATTACATAGAAATCATTCCCACTAGTAGTGACCAAACGTGTTACAGTGTTAGTGTTGATTTATTTGTTTGCTTTCTCGTCACTTGATTAGTCCTTTAGAACTGGAAATCAACTACTAACGGGTTAAAATTTCATCAATTTGTACCTGATGCTCTTTTATTTCATTCCACTGACATCATTTCACTCTCAAATTTGGAAGAGAAGAGGACCAAGCTTGTGTTTGTGTAGTGTCTTTTAAAAAGGAGAGAGTTAAGAGGGGAAACTGTGAAATTGAGAAAAAGAGGGTTGTCGAAATCCTGATGAAAGCAAAGGCTTTTTCCAAAAACAAATCTACATGACCACTTCATCTCTTAAAGTTTTTTTGTTTTTTTTGTAGAGATGTGAAGCCTGTGGAGAACTGCTGCACAGTGTGCATGTCAAATTTCCATCTGTAACATCACTGTTTAGTCTAACTGAATGCATGTCAGACTTGATGACTCAGGATGCTCCTCTGTTTTATAAGGCACTTTATTTTAAAAACCCTTGATTCATACTGACTAACCTGCTGCTTAGAAACACATGCTGTATGTTAAAACGTGTTCTAAAAGGAACAGTGTTTTCGTTTTTATGGTTCCAGTTGGTTGGATGTTTTGCCAGCTGTTGTCCTATTTGATAAGTCTGGCTTTGATTCAGTGAAATTAAGGATTATCTGTGCTGTGCCTGCTCTGTTTACAGAGATCTTGTAAAGTATTGTTGCCTTACAGTGTCTGTCCTGCAGAGGGCAGGATAGTAATGTGTGAGGTATCCTGTGTTATGCATCATAATAAGCCCTGCACCTTCATCCCAGGAGGATAATAATAACAAAAAAAATGAAACTGGAGGGACAGTTATGTGTTAGTGAAACTGCATTTTGTAGATCCTTAACTAATGACTTTGGAATTAAAATACTAATTGAAAATAACTGTTTGCTTGTTTTTTTTTCTTCATCAAAGAGTATCACTTTATTTATTAATTTTATACAAGTAAAATTAATCAAGTTAAACTATATTTTCATAATAATTACTATGCTGCAGGCTCTCTGGGTTAAATGTGATCTCTCTGTGCTGTTTGCCCCCACAAACTCATACAGTACAATGAGGCTGACTGTCGTTGCGACTCAAGCTTCACCCTCAGGGACTTGTACTCATCAGAACAAGGGCACACTTTAATGTTTTCACCACCAGTTCTTCACACCCGCCCACTGACTTGAGATGCGTACTTATTTTTGCAGAATTACGGCCTCCCAGCCCGCACCGTGTGGTTAAGTGGTGGTATTCAGGCGTGATGATGAATGGCAGCAGTGTAACTCCTGCTCTTCTGCCTAGATGAACGTAGCTGCCCAGTCCTTCATTAGCACTATCCATCACATTACTGACGGTGACTGTTCACCTCTACCATCACATATATGTGAAAATTTGCCTCTGCATGCACCCTGCTTCTTAATAGCACTGCTATTTTTGCACAGCTGTGATATATTCTACCTGTGTGTCCAGTAATTAAAATATTCAGGTTTTAGGCCCTAAGTATTTACCTCAGAAATATCCTTTATCCCATTTTAGGAGGAGCAACAGCCATCAAACATTCCTATTTGGAATAAACCTTAAGCTGTAGGTTGTAACAAACATTTGCAAGAAGAAAGAAAGTCAGTTTTTGGTTTTGTTCAGTTCATTTTTTTGCAGGTATATTAAACACTTTGTGCGGGACAATCAGTACTGTCAGGGGTTCAGGGTCCAGCTTCTGTGAAACATTAACTTTTCCCAAAAATGTTCTCTTCTCAGGAGGCTCCCGGTGCGATCTTTAAGCCAAGAAAAGCAAATTCCTTTGTTTTTACCATTAGTGTCATGTTTGATTAATCATTTGAATGATTTTACATATTGAAAATGCCACAGCAGATTTGTATTCTGTCTTTTCTGTCTTAGCAATTTGTACAATTTGTTACATTGCTGCCATGATATGTCAACCTACTCTAAACATTCTCTGACAGGATGGTATAAAATACCAAGTGTCTTCATAGAACAACAAGGAAAATGGGGCCGGAGCTACAATTTGATTCATGTGAATGAATCTGCCGAATAGATTAAATTCAATACCTGTAAAGATAGCAGCCCTGACTTCTCCACGTCAGGGCTGATTTAGAACCACATTTGTGCGCTCTGAAGTTGACAGGCAATAGAATAATATCTGACTTTATGATTTCTAAAAATATAGCCTCTGATTCCGTCTCTAATTCTTTTTTCTTTTATTAAAGGTTCTCTGGGCAACATTCAGACCCCCTGGATGTTGCACTAGAGCACTGGCATCTCAGACACACATCAGACACACTGGCTCCTGCTTCTCTATTTCATTTACAACCAGAAAGGTTGTGTACATGAGAACCAGCAAAAAAAATAATAATTTTGACTATTAGCTCACTACTACTAGCAATGAGTTGTTGTTAACTCGAGTAGCGTTGTCTTCACCTAAAATTCTCTACGCTCATTGAAAGTCCGTTTACATCATCTGTTGGAACCATGAACAGACTGGGTCCACTTTTGGATGAACCACAGTAGACACGTGTTGAAATAGAGACACAACAATGAAATCGAAACAGATACGATGCGAGAACAAGTAGCAGAGGAGAGCCTCAAAACAGCAGGTTAAACACGAGACTGCACTTTTGCTTTTCCAGTGAAATGTTGGGGTCATTATCGCTCTGTTTATAAGCGACAGATTCAACGGGAGGGACTCACATGCACTAACATACATGATCAAACTGGCTGCCAAAATGTAAAGCTCAGATTACTAACACACATAGAAGGAGTGTAACAAATGCCTCTGCTAAGTACACGATCACTCACGTATATCTTTACATACCAGATGGTTGTTTGCTGCTATATTAATGTCTTGTTTATGTTCCGTTCTTCAGTATTTTATCACGCATCAGCCTTCACCCTGAAAAGTAGGGAAAAGACCAGATCAAAACAGAAGCAACAACAGATATTGCCACTAAAACAGGTGGGATTTGTTCTGTTCATGCTGTAGAGGGACAAATTTAAAAAGAATGATTAAATAATGGGGAGGCAAAGTCAAGATTTAGATTTTTGCATGCTGTTGAACAGAATTGGTGAGTGTAGTTTTCAAGGTGTTTCTAAGCTAACTATTCCCTACTCAGCCCCTAAAATCAATTATCTGTAGCACTAAGTTCACCAATATTTGAAAAAGATAAGCAAATGTATGTTTTCTTTAGGGGGTGTAAGAGATGTGCTTCTTCTTCCTGCTCCACAAATCAGTGTTTGTGCATCAACAATAATGCAGAACATTAATTGTAATGTGACAGAGGTCACTCCAGGAAATTATCACTGACAGCGCTGCAGCCCTCTAACTTTACAGCTTTTATTACCAGATGCAAATCATTTTGCACATATTTACTGTGCAGCACCAATCAGCAGACTGAGTTAGCGACTACCCAGTGCAACCAGCTTTAAATTTAACCATTCAAGACATAAATAATACCCCACGGCGATACTCTCACTCAGGCATCTGTCTTTATTTTATGGATGATCTAATTTCACTCCATCTGTTTATAAAGAGCATTGATAGCATTTGGAGGACTGTGATAATGGATAATAAAGTAATTCCCCACTTCACTGACCAGTATGTGCCAGGGTAGCAGCTCAGTTTAATCTCAGTACGGTCGAGAGCACAGAGAAAAGTGATTTTGGGTTTTGACCTAAGGCTGGATGGAGAAACAGCAGGAAATAATATAAGCACAAAGATCACAGTGAAACTGGTGACAGCTAACTTTCAAAATGTTATTCGCCACATGGTAACTAGTTGGTCAACATACTGTCCAGACCATGAGTGACACCTTTTTTTCCTTCAAGCTCTCTTCTGCAGAAAAAAGAAACACATGGGAGATGTAGATCTTTCAACACAGAGAGTTTAGGCACTAAAAAAAATACTTGAACAGACACACAACTTAAGTTTTAAAATCCTTTGCAGTCAATGAGTACATGAAGCCTTCACAGTATCACAGATGTTAGCAAATGCTTTTCTTGGTGATGCTCTCCCATCTACACTGCCATAAGTCTGTAAATGATGAGCATACCCGTTAAGTTTTATTGCGTTTGCCTGAGCACACCAGATGCTGGTATACTTCTGCATTCACCCTGTTGCTTCCATCAGCAGTGAGATCATCAATAAATGCCAGTGTGGCAGCTCCACTGGCAATCCAATAACCCAGTAACAGAAACACCACTATGTTTGACAGATGAGGTGGTGCTTTGGTTCGTGAGCTGTTCATTTCTTCTGCCTTAAATCATTCTGATGAGAAGTTTGCTTTTGTTTCACCAGTCCGTTGAACTTTCTTCACAACTTTCACAGCTCTGCTTCTGGTAGAGTTGTGAGAGTTTCTCCTCATCACTGACAACATGTCAGTCTTCCTTCTGCAGAGCATCCTTGACTTGCTGGGCAGCCTATCCCAGCCGACTCAGTCGAAGGCAGGGGACACCCTGGACAGGTTGCCAGCCTATCACAGGGCTACACTTAGAGACAGACAAGCAAGCACACTCTCATTTGTAGCTGCTGTGACAAAGTGTAGCTGATGTGACAAAAGTTTTTTCTGCAAAGGATCAATAAAGTAGTACAGCATCTTTCTTTTATTATCTTGTTCACTTACACGGTTACCTCTTGGAACTAATGTTAAAATCTGCACAACTGCTCGAGATTATTTTTAATATCCAAGTATTCCAATTACTGTTTGTGAGGTTAAAAGGCTAATTCTCACATATAGTTCTTATCATTTTTATGTAACGCTACTTGAGTGAAAGCTGATACTTGGAGCCTTAATGGATTATCAGTTTTATTTATTCATTTATTTAATTTCAAGTTAAATGTGTTGAAGCACGGTGATAAAGAACAAAAAAATATCAGTCCAAATACTAATGGCTTAAAAGTCTATAATAAGCCTGTAGAAGGTACTTCTTCCCACTCCTTTTCGAATATGTTAAACACATAATAAAACAGTCTGTTATACCGAAAAGAAGAGAGAAAACTCTCTTCTTTTCGGTATATCAGACTGTTTTATTATTCTTGTAGTATTATGTGTATCATTATTTGTATGGTTTCACCTACATGGTCGAAATAAATAAATCAAATCAAATCAAATCAAAATCAAGGTTAAAAAGAGGTCAGGTGTGATATTAAGATGTAAAGAGGTAAAAAATATATATAATTAACAACTAAAGAGAAAATAATAAAACCAGGAGGATTAAGTGTAAAAATCAGGACTAAAGAAATGTAAGAGATATCTTCCATCTGGCAGCTTTTATGTTCAGTAGCAATGGATCAGATATTTCTACTTCTTTGACTCACTGTTACTTTAATTCCCATCGCAATTAGGGAAATCCATTTAATTCTGTGAAGATTGTTCATCTAATGAACAAGAAACTCATGAGCCACTGGTGCCCACTAGACTATCTATCACACTGATTTTTCCACCAGTCTGTGACGACCAGGTGTTAGTTTGAGGTGCTCTGACTGAAGTAATCCCTCTAGAATTATTTCTCAGTGTGTCTAGACGGAGGTTTCTTCAATGGCTCTTTTTGTAGTAATTTCACATAGAATAGTCCTTGCAGAAGTGAAAGCAGGTCTCGTGGACTTTATAACCTTATTGGGTAGATGATTAAAATTGCTTCCTTGGAAATCATTATTTTCTCTCTCACATTAGGTCTGGATTTGAGATGTTCTTTTTAGTAAGCTTGGGAGGATTAAACACATTAGGGAGGTCCACACTCAAATTTTCCAATACATGGCAGCACCTCGTTAACCACATAGACACATTAAAGTTTCAAACTATACCTCAGTAAAGGCCTCCTTTTCTCTTTTTTTTTCTTCTGCTTTATTTATTCATCTGTTAAACTACTTAAGATAGATAGATAGATAGATAGATAGATAGATAGATAGATAGATAGATAGATAGATAGATAGATAGATAGATAGATAGATAGATAGATAGATAGATAGATAGATAGATAGATAGATAGATGAAATGGAAATCAAAATAACAATAAAAAATAGTCACTGTTTATTGGTAGCATTATCACAAACACACCTTTATGTTTTTTGTCACTCATGAGAAAGATAAGAAAATATGATATTCTGCAGAAAGTAAAATAATCTATTTCAGTTTTTTTTTTTTTTTTTTAGCTTTTTAATTACTTTTGAAGGGGTTAGATATAATTCACATTGCAGTGGTTTAGTGTGGCTCCAAATGTCAGGTCCAGCTTTTTTTTCCACTGATATCGAACCCTAGAAAAGACACCAGACACCTGATGTCTGCTCACAGTCTGCCCACAAGGTCAGGATTTCACAACCACAGAGAGTCTGCAAGTGATCAATAGACTGAGTGGCAGAGATTTTACAGCTGTTTGCTCATATTTCCCTTTACAACAGTGAAAATGAACATTGTTTACTTTATTCATCGTTACTCTTTTTATTCTTTAATAAATTACAAAGACAAAATCTGTTGCACCTTGACTGTTTTTGCTTGGCTCATCCAGATTTTCCACAACAAACGTATGGTTGAGCAGGCTGTGCAAACATCAGTCAAGAGGAAATCCTATGCAGCCAGTTGGATGGAACTTCAGGCAGCTCAGTATGAAACCAACCACCAGCTCACCAGCTAAAAAACAAACCACATTAAAGAACACGGTTACAGGTTGTAATTTAACAGGAATAGCAGTCTGTTGACGTTTTACTTTTTTTGAGAGAAATAGAACAGCATCACACAAAATCATGACTTCATCCATTTAGAACTTGTGAAACATTTCAGAGCTGTTATCCAGGAGATAGCTTGTACCAAACTACAATACCCTGTAGGACAAACTTATTATGTTAGTAACCTACAAAATACGCTACAGGAACTACACTACAGGATAAAATAAAAAAAATAATAAAAAAAATAAAATAAAAAAGGCGAGTTGTGATATCTTGACCTGACCCTACTTTCATTATAAAATTGGGGCAGACATCAGCTTATAATGTGTCTGTAGTTGAGTGAAAATGATGCCAAGAATTGACTTTGAAAAATCAGCTGACAAAACTACCTCCCTCAAGATTCATTCATCATATTGGTACTATGTGGTGTTCTGCTGGAAAACCTTGGATTTTAACATCCGTGTTGATGAGACTTGACACCCAAATAAACATTGTCCCAGAACAAGCACACTCCCTCATGAAAATGTCAATCCCAAATGTCACTGGCCTACCCCTGCAGGAAAATGACATTTGGGATTGCCATTTGCATTAG
>OMNN01101796.1:0-15571 GCA_900302755.1 Chromis chromis
GCGGGAGGAGGAGGAGGGGAGGAGGCAGAGTCTCCCCCGTTCTGCTCATCCGCCAATTTATGGCCCTCCTTTTCAACAAGGCCATTCAAGGTGGGGAGGCTCAGTGAACGCGCTGTTCTCGCGGGTCAATAGCAGTGAACCCTCGTCTGGTGTGTATGGGGGTGACTTATCTGCACCGAGGACCCGTTGAACTGTCTGTGTCCTCCATAGACCTCCATTGTGTCTCCTCCGGGGCCTTCGCCGACTTTCCCCCAAAGACCTGCGGGTGGACAGAGCAGCCAGTCACCAGCTTTCAACTTTAAAGCACAACTGCCTGCACTCACCCGGCAAACATGTTAATAGAAAACGCTGCAGCGTTAAACATCGATGATGGATGTCTGCGGGCATGAGGGGGGGTTAATACCGCGGTTAATCTGCATCAAAACACGCATATTAACAGATAAACAAATGTCAGTGCACAGCTATGGCAAAAATGTGTTACGAAATGTCCCGTGTTGCAATATTAGGAGATACTTTAAAAGCTGGCAGGATTTGGATCCACACCAACAGCTAGACACCTGTTCCTTTGCCTGCAGTGTCAATAAAGATTTGAATTTTATTCACAGCACTTAATGGGAAACAATAAAAGCTTCATCACTGGGATGAGAATGAGGACACACATGGGAGGTAAATCCCTTAAACATCCATATAAACTTGTTTTCGAACAGTTTAAGAGTTCTCATAACATGAAGGAAATTAGCAGTTAACGATTGTGATTGGAATTATCACAGCTGTAGTTTCAAATATGACGTTATTACAGGATGTGGTGTTTATGGAACACAAGGCTCGCTGGAGTGACGGGGGTCAGGCCTGGGATTTATTTAAGATTTCCTTTTTATTGAACCTTTATTTAACCAGGATGTCCTTTGAGATTAAAATCTCTTCTTTGAGGGAGACCTGACCAAGAAAGTGCTCCTCTCTGAATTTACAGAAAATTATAAAATGGAGCACAACAACAGGCGTGGGACTAAAGTAAAGGGCCTTAGATCTTGGACTTAAGTATAAGTATAGTATAGTATAAGTAAGTATTAGCATCAAAATACATTTAAAAAAAGAAAAGAAGCAAAGCTGGTCAAAGCGTTTCAACTCATTGTTGAAGTACCTATAAAAAGTTTTCTCCCCCCTTGGAAGTTTTCCCCTTTTATTGCTTTTCAGCACTGAATCATGATCAGTTTAACATGGATTTTTTTATGGACGAGAATTTACAAAAAAAAAAAAGACAAGATTTCAATAGAATCAATAATGTCAATGGAGATCATCTGAGTGCAGTGAATGCGTTTCATGTAATTGTAGTATAAACACACCTGTATCTTGAGGGTCCAGTCACTGGTGAATCAGTACTCCTGGATATGACTACACCATGAAGTCAAAAGAACACTCCAAGCAACCCTGTGAAAAGGTTACTGAAAAGCCTAGGCACAGGGGATGGATACAAGAACATTTCCAAGTAACTGAGTAACCGTTGGAGTAAAGTAAATCCATCAGTAAGAAATAAAAGGAATATTGCATGTGTTTATGGCTACCTGCAACTGGTCTTGAATTATGATTTATCTAAGGCATGTTTATGAGTATCAAAACTGAAAGAACCTTCTTCGGGTAGTGAGCAATAAAAACATGATCTCTGACTCAAACGTGTTTCCTCCCCACTGCTTTGATCAATTTACTAATATTAAAGGCGAATATTTTCCCACTTTTGTGGCGCCCTTAGCATTTGCCTATATTGCCTTTTGGAAGGGCCGGCCCTGACTGTACATAACAGTGACTAGGGAGGGAGGCCACCAAGACAACTATGAATCCTCTGAAGTTAGAAGCTTCAGGGGCTGAGATAAGAGAGACTTTACATACAGCAACTGTTGCCGGTTCTTCACCAGTCAAAACTTTATAGCAGAGTGGCAAAGAGAAAGCCGCTGTTAAAATAATCTGACTTGAGTTCATAACAAAGTCTGTGGGAGACTGTGAAGTCAGCTGGAAGAAGATTCTTTGGTCTGATATGACCAAAATTGAGTTTTAGGCCATTAGACAAGACGCTATGTTTGACAGACACCAAGCACTGCACACTCCATCCTCCACCGTGAAGCATGGTGGTGGCAGCATCATGATGTGTAGGGCTGGACCCAAATATCCGAATATCCAAATATTCGGTCATTGTGGTGGTATCCGGATAATAATTTTGAGATTCGAATACTCGTGCGCACCCCCCACAGCCGCCGACAAACAAAACTGTGACCGCTACCCTAAACTGGCATTAGCAGCCAAATACTGCCTGTGCGTTCCGGCCACTTCCACCCCGGCAGAGCGCATCTTCTCGAAGGCCGCCACCACCGCCGCAGGAGCCAAATATTCGGATATTCATCATTAATTGTACCTGAATATCAGGAGCACAGAAATTGCTATTCGGACCAGCCCTAATGATGTGGCAATGTTTCTCAGCAGCAGGTTCTTGAACACTTGTACAGGTAAGGAGTGAAATGATTGCAGCAAAGTATGGGAAAATCCTGGAGGTCAACCTGATGCAGTCTGCAAGAGAACTGAGAGTTGGAGAGAAAGTTTCTTTTCCAGCAAGACAATGACCTGACGCATACAGCCAAAGCGACACAGAAAAGGTTTAAAGACAACAAGGTGAATGTTCTTGAGTGGCCGAGTCAGAGACCAGACCTTTATCCAAATGAGAATTTGTGGCTAGACTTGAAAAGGGATGTTCATACACAATCCCTGTGTAACCCAACAGAGTTGGTGCAGTTTTGCAAAGAAAAATGGGGTAAACCTGCAGAGACCAGATGTGAAACTCTGATTAAGACCGTCCACACGGGCACAATGCTGTAACTGCAGCCAAATGCGCACCTACTAAAAACTTACTTAGATGTAGTGAATACTTATGCAAGGAGTCATTTTACATTTTATGTTTATGATTTATTGACATTACTGTGTATAAACCTGTTTTCACTTTGACAGCAAAAAGTCATTTTTGTATATTCTTGTCAAAAAACTAATTATGTTGAATTGACTAGTGTTGAAAAGCAATTACAGGGGAAAACTTCCAACTTTTTATAGGCACTGCATAGTTTGTCTGCTGGATGACTTGTAAATTTCCCCTCAGGGATCAATTGAGTTCAATCTTAATGTATAATATTACTTAGACACTTTACTTGATTATATTTCACAGACTAACTAGTATCTACAAGCAAAATATTTGCCTGGGAATTCTATTGGAGTAGAAGTGTAGAGGAGCAGGAAATGGAAATACCCAGGTAAACCCAGAATTATACTTCAGGACAGTACTTAGTGAATGTACTTAGTTACTTTCCAGTACCCAAGCCCCCCAAAATCAGCAAGTTTACCCCCGTGAACATCAGAGTATGTAATCTTAGTTCTACTAGTATTTGTTTTTGTTTGCCACATGTTAAAAAAAAGGAAAATGGTCTGGTGGTGCACTTATATAGCGCCTTTTTTCGACCTTAGTGGTACCCAAAGTGCTTTACAATGTGTTTCATATTCACCCATTCACACACCAATGGCGACAGAGCTGCCATCCAAGGCACTAGCCTTCCATTTTGAGCAACTTCGGGTTCATTGTCTTGCCCAAGGACACTTTGCATGCGGAGTGGGCCGGGGATCAAACCCCCAACCTTGCGATCAGTGGACAACCTGCTCTACCACCTGAGCCACAGCCGCCCTAAAAGGAAAAAGATAATGGCGTGACTCAAAATTGTGCTGAAGTACAGCAGTTCAGCAAATGTCTTAGTTACTTTGCAGCACCCAGGGCGCACAAATCAGTAATTTTGGTAATGTTTTACTTAATATAGTGAAGTTTAAATAGTTTTTTAAGCAGTCTGTCAGAGCATGTAAGTATTTTAGGCCTTTTTATGTTTTAACTGTATTTTTTTGCTTTCCTAAACAACTCTGTAGATGCCAAAAAGTCATCAGAAAATGGAAATACAAGAATTAAAGTACAAGTAACTCAAAATTGTACTATGTACAGTACTTGAGTAAACAGTCTTAGTTACTTTCCAGCACCCAGGACCCCCAAATCAGTAATTTTGGCAATTTTTTTCTTAAGTATAGTAAAGTTTAAATACCTGTCTGTCAAAATATACAGTATCTTTTGGAGCACTTTTGGCCTACTTACGTTTTAACCATGGATTTGGTTTACCCCGAGTGTATTTATTTAACTCTGTAGATGCATAGAAACTCCTCCGAAAATGAAAATACTCTAGTGAAGAGCAAGTAACTCAAAATGTTATGTCAGTGAGTAAATGGTCTGTTACTTTCCTGCAACAGAGACCCCAATTTTTAAAATTGTGGTACATTTTTACTTATTACAGTTAAGTTGAAATGGTTTTTCAAGCAGTCAGCCACAATATACAGTATTGCAGGTCTATTTCTCTCTGGATTTTGTTTGCCACAAGTAATATTTGATTTCCTAAATGACTCTGTAGATGCCAGAAAATAGAAAATAGAAATACTCACTCAACTTAAATTTAATACAGTACCTGAGTAAATGATCTTGGTTACTTTTTATCTAGTGCCCCCAATTCAGTAATTTTGTCACGTGCATTTTTTGATCTCCCAAATGCCAAATCAGTAATTTTGGTAACTTTCCCCTAAATTCAGTAAAGTTTAAATATGTTTTAAGCTGTCTTTCAAGGTATACAGTACCTTTCTGAGTACTTTAGGGCATTACGCTTTATCCCTGGATGTGGTTCACCACATGTGTATTTTTTTGACCTCCTTCAGGCGCCAAGAAAGTCATGTTCGCATCTACCAAAAAATCTGGCACAAGCAGGCAGGAAGCAATCTGCAAGCAGACTCGTATCTGGCATTAAAACTAAGGTTACATCCTCAGGTTGGATTGTGCCAAACAGGTATCACGTTGCAGCCTTTTGCACTTTGCAGACCGGAGGACCCTCAACAATCCCAGCCTTGCTACAGCTTGTTTGTAATAATTTGCACTGTCTGTTACCACCACATAATAAAGTCACAACCCGTGGAACCGGGCCAACACCGCTGCTGGTAATTCATCAGGCGGATTTCTTCAGAAGTGTGTGGCAGGAGTGAAAAAAAGGGGGAGGTAACGGTAAAACATATCTCAGTCACGCACTTTAATGTGCATGTATGGAGAAGTTAGCAACAAAATGCGACTTTTTTTTGGCTAATGTCGTTAGCTAAATCTTTAAAAACTGTTTTGAATTAAATGTTTAGGAGGCGGTTCTTTCATACATCTGCTCTCACAGATGTTACTCGTTTAATGTTGTGGATCTCTTCTCAATATACTGACCTCCTGAGGAAGAAAACTCTCTCGTCTCTGCGCTTCCCAACAGAAACCGGAGTCGTTAGCTGCGTCGAGCTAGCGGCAGCTGACGGCGGCTCGCGCTGGAAGTAGCTGCGGTTGGCACAAAAAATAAAAGCGCGGCTGCCACTTCACCATTTACTCGCAGTGCGGATTCAACAACGGGGTGTTTTATTTTGAAATCTGCACACGGAAGCTACCCATCCAGCTCGCGCTAGCTTAAATGTCCGTAGGACTTTACGCGTTTCAGGCGGAGTTCAGATCTTAAAACATTTGGCACAACTTTCTTCACCGCTCCGCTTCTTCGTTCACACATTTGAACCGCCTTGGAGGAGTCACAACTCGTGGAATATCTAGATTTTTGCTTCATTCTTTTTGCTAGTTTTAATTCCACACAGCATTTTAACAGCCACCCTCCCTCCTCACTGTGGAAGCGCTCCCGGACAGGAGAGACAAGTTTTCTGGTTACTTTCCTTTTTTTTTCCTCGTCGGATTTTTGTTTTTTTCTGGGGCGCACATGCGATGTCACGGACTATTAAAAGAAGGAAGAAATGTGTGTGACTTGTTCTGCTGTTGACGTGCGAGAGCGTGTTTTGGGTTTATGTTTTTAAACCAGTTGAGCAACTGGCGACAGGACTCTATAATCAATGTGGTGTCAGCTGGAAGGACGCGGGGTCCGGATCTCACCTAAACGGTATGTCTCCAAATCACACCCGGAGGCCTTCAAGTGTCCTGTAAAAAGCAACACACGCACATATTTAATGATTCACTAATGCACTCTGTCTGTAAAATACACTAGTAGTTACATAATGAGAGGAACTGCTTAATTAGGTCAGTTTATGAACCATGTTGGCTACAACGTTTTACTTACATGCATGCATGCAGACACAACCCAACTGGATCCTTTATAAACATTTATTATAAACATATTTTCTCAATTGAATTTCATTTTACGCGTGTGTTTATTTATTTATTTACCCCCCCAGCTCTCCTCACTTGTTGCAACACCAAAGCAACACTTGACACACTCGCATCTCTATTGCAAATTGCGTTTTGCTTGGCAGTCGCGCACTTGTAGGATTTTCCACATTTTGTTTTGCTTGGCAGCCACTCAGGTGAGGTGAGAGCTACCGAATCACAATCCCAACCCGCAGGTAGATCACTCACACCAGGCTGCCTTAGAAAACATACCTGCAGCTGATCTTTTAATTCCTTATTGTCAGCAGATCAGCAGCTGTATAGACTCTGTGGGAGGTGTTTTTTTTTCTGGTGAAAGTGCAAGTGAAAGGATCACAGAGAGCATAAATTCATTTATTGCAGCTTTGAAATGTTCTGTGGAGCCACTTGCAGCATGTGAAGGATATTTTCCTGTGCATGCAGCTCCTCTGAAGGTGTCATCCTGTGTGTGAAAGTGATTTGAAAGAGGTGTCACTGATATGGAGTTTAAAAAAGAGAGAGGAGGCTGGAGAGGAGGGGGCTGGATCCTGCAGGCCGAGCATGCTATGAAACAATCACAGAGCTGGAATTAATGGGCTGTTTGCACAGTGGGGCAGCAAGGCGTTGTAAATGAGCACATGTGAGGCTTTTACTGTAGAGAGAGAGGAGGGGGAGATCGAAAAACACAGAGTGAGAGTGAGAACAAACATTTACCTGCATATGTTTTTTCCATGTCACATGTTGCCACAGCCACTCCTGTGGTTTCCAAGGGATGCATTTCAGAAAGATTAGTCAGACCGAAGCTGTCATAAAATCTGCTGCTGAAAGATGTGACATGAGATGCAAACTGTTTTTGGGGGAGATTTCCTGCAGGCAGTCAGTCTCCGGACATCACTTTTGGGTTACACAACTTCAAAGAGGCAGGATTAAGACGAGGACACTAAGACAGAACGCATTAACCCTCCGTCAGTGTCTGACATCAGCCCCACATCAGGAGGGGATTACTCTGTAAACAGGCTAATAGCACAGTAGCCGCCGCCAGGTGTGGAGCTGCTTCATGGCATCTGTTTCCTGGGGAGGGTCTCGCAGCCAGAGGCCTTCTGCACCGTAATTCCCCCCCAATGACTTCACTTAGGCTGTCTGATCTGGATTAAACCCCCGCGGTTCACACTGGCAGCGCTCGAAAAAGGAGTCAGACCAATTTGAAAGAAGCCAGAGTTCCACAAGAAACACTTTCCTGCATAGTTTATGCTGTTTGTTTGTTTGTTTGAGCAAAGCTGCTGCAGGTTTTATTCAGGCCTTTCGAGCTAACTTAATAGATGTAAAATAAGAGGCTCAAGCTAAAACAATCCAACTCTCTTAAGTTGCAGCTTGTCTAACACTTATGAATGAGAATTGTCGAGCAAAACGAGAAATATTATGTCATTTTCTTTGACTTTTGGGCTTTTTTTTCTCACATTCTGATGTTTTATCGACAGTCTAATCAAAAAAATTAATCAGCAGATGAGTCAGTTGCAAGAAAGTTCAAATAAACTTCAGTAGCAGGCAGCCTTAGCAATTTCTATGGCGCTCCAAGTGTTGTATGTAATGAAAAAATAAGTAAAACAGGGAAGGATTAAGATGAAATAATAAAGAGACTTGTAAAATAAAATACTAAATAGAGAATCAGAGGGAGGAAACTTGCAGACTGGTTGAAAACAAAGTGAAATAATCCGTTTAAAGCTGTCACTCAAAAATGCTTGCTGGGGTCGTCTCACTCATATCTTTGGGAATGCTGTACTGCAGTTTGCATCTCCAGAACATTAAACAGGATTTTAGTGGCATTAACGAACCTTTTCTTACAGAAGTTTGGTAGATTTCAAGTTATTTCGACCTAAAATATCAAGTGTTTTGACTTCAAATGATGAGTTGAATTGATTTACAGCAGAGACTTTAATCAGGTTTTTAAAGAATTAAAACTAGAAAGCGAGCAGACTTCCCAGCGTGAATTGTTTGAGAGTTAAAACTCTTCTTTTGCAGCTTGAATTCTCCGTGAAAACTTGCTGTGTGTCATTTACATAAGAATGAAAACAGCAAGAGGAGGGTTCGTATTGGAATTTATCCTTGCCCTGGTACACTTATTTTAAAACAGAGAAACTAGAAACAGCCTCACATGCTGCCTTATGTTAAAACGATTTCAACACCAAGTTCTTGATGTCAGAAAAAGAAATGACTCCTTAAATTAAGTCACTGTAAGGACGTCTTAAGCTGACTGGACTTTAAAACTCAATTAAAAAGCTCGTAAGATGACGTTGCAATAATTGTTCAAATTAACTTGTGTTTCTAAGTTGAACAAACTCAACGTCTAATAAACCCATCTGAGTGGATCTGAGCTGCCTAATTAATAATCAGAGCTGCTGGAGTTCACCGAGGCCTCCCGGCTAATGTCACGGTTTAGTCTGTTTAGTGTGTTTATTCACGGATTTTTGCCTGATGAGGTGGTTGCTCTGTTTGTTCAGGCCCTGTCCTGTGGTTTCAGGGTATTCTAGCTGCGCTCATTTAGAAGAGCTTCATGCTACGGAGATTAGGATTAACATAAGTGTGCAGCGCTGAGTGGGGTTTTGGGTTCAGAGTCGGGGATGTGTGTGTGTGTGTCTGCTGGGGGGATCGGAGGGTTTGGGTCGAGTCCAGCCGCTGGGAGAACGTCGTGGACCTCGTCTAGGCCTCGTAGGGAGCGTAAATGATGCGTGTCATTGCAGCAAATGGAGCGTGGAGATGAAGTGCTGCTACTGCTTTACAAAGAAACCACTTAGAGGGTCTGCCTGCCTCCTGTCTGAATGCTCCCAGAGAGCCCTGAAGAAACTCCCTGAAACGTACACCAGCAGTACAAACCCTCCAGGATCTTCACCCTGAACCACCTCCCTTCCCTGCACTCTGTGTTTTCAGCCCTCGGCGGGCCTCACCGCGCTGCAGGGGTGTGTTAACAGTCAGATTGATCGTTTAATTTACTTTCATCACACAGCGTTTGGCAGGCCTGCAACGTGGATCAGTATTCTGAGCAAACAGGAAGCTCGACACGCTTTGATTTATTGTCAGCGTGAGTGATGTGTAAACCAAACCTTGCTGCTCCGCATTGTGTCCAGGGTGTGGCCCCGCTGACTACAGCTCCTGTCACAGAAAGGATTTTGTTTTGTCACTCATTCACCTCGTTCACACCGATGCCCGCCGATGATGCATCCACTCACCCACACAGACAAACGTCTTTCTTCCCCCTGCGTGTTATTTTTGACTCCTCGCCGCCTGAGGAAACCGTGAAGGAGCCTCGCCGCTGAAGCTGCATCACTCACATTCTGATCATTCCACCTATTTTAACTCTTTCCAAGTGACCTCCTCCCTGCTTTCAGACAGATAACCAAACCTGCGCTGCGTAGGCTTGTGAATGCCGTCCCGGTGTACCTGCCGCGTGGATGGGTGACTGGAATATTTCTGCTGTGAGTCACGGCGCAACTTATCGCTGAGACGCACATGATTCACCTCTGCTCGACTCATGACTTTTTGTTTCTGCGAAATGATGTCAGACGCGACATAATCATACAGCGGAAAGGTCTAATGCATGTTTACGCTTGGCTTAAACGTGAGGGAGTGTTTTATTTGAGCCCTGTATAGTTGTGTAATAGTTATTGTAATGACTTTTCAGTTTGTCGCTGTTTAACGCAGCATCACACCAAATATGAGAGCAGAATATATCCCTAAGTTATAGGTAGTAAATCTTAGGTGGACACTAACTTCTGATTATGTTTCAGATATCAGATTGGTATTGTATTTGCCATATTTAAATTTCATAAGTTTAATCCTTTAACCTTCTGAACCTCGAACAGTTTCTGGGCGTTTTGTGCTCCTGTCACATTCTTACTCACTGTGGGCTCATTTTTCACTCCAATATAAAGTCCTGCACCTCTATGGAAACAGCACAACCATGACTAGATGTAGAGAGAAATCAAAAGTGTAATCTGTGTCGTATAACGAACCAAAAAAAGCCATAAATCATAAAAGAAAGTTGAATGTCTTTGATCGTGTTTTTTACAAAATAAAAATAAAAATCAGGAATCAATATGTACAACTTTTCCCAGTACTCACAGGTGTTACCAATACTAGAAAAAAAGGTGTTACTCTGGGGCGCCCCGATAGCCTAGCGGTTATGTCACGTGACCCACGTGCAGAGGCGTAGCGGCTGTGATGGGTTCAAGTCCGACCTTGGCCATTTACTGCATGTCCTTCTCCACTCTCTCCCGTTTCTAACTCTATCCACTGTCCTGTCCTCTCTAATAAAGGCATGAAAAGGCCAAAAATAAATCTTTAAAAAATAAAATAAAGGGTGACTCTATTTTTCGGACTATAAGGCGCACTGGATTATAAGGCGCAATATCAATGAACGTCTATTTACGTGTCTATTTTCATACATAAGGCGCACCGGACAAAACAGTCAGATAAGTCAAACTTTATTCAACTTATTCACAATAACTCTCAGCATTGTTCAGTTGTAACACATAAAATACAAAACAATACACTCACTTTTTGAAATCCGCTTCGTAAGCATGTCTCTTAACAGGTGCCATTTTGGGGTCCTTATACACACACCATAATATTATGTTGAAGCACAGTACGTATTACTCCGCGAGGCTCCTGACTACGGTAGCCGTAATGCTCCGACAATCCATCAAGCGGTGCGGCTTCGTAGCTTACCAAAGTCGTACTAAAACGTTTTGACAGATTTTTGAGCGCCGTGTGCCACATAAAATCGGTTTGAGGTCAGTAAGCACAAGCAGAATTAATACATAAGGCGCACTGTCGATTTTTGAGAAAATTAAATTTTAAGTGCGCCTTATAGTCCGAAAAATACGGTACTTGGCACAACCGAGAATTCATGACTGACTCAGCTGTGACCAACAGTCACAGGATAAAAATTCAGGAACTTTTCAGTGGATCTAGGCTGAACTGCAGGCTGTGTTTACACAGTGCAGATAGGAGACAAGTGTGGAAGCAATTTTTTCCCCCTGTAAAATTCTAGTATTGGTAAGGCCTGTGGGCATTTGGAAAAATTGTTTGCATGTGTTGTTTTTTTCATTATGGATGAAATAATTATGAAGAAAAATCAACTTGCATATTTTTTTTCTTCAGTTTTTCTGATTTATGGCTTCATAACTTTGTCATACTACACAAAAATACTTTTTTTAAAGATTTATTTTTGGCCTTTTCATACCTTTAATATTAGAGAGGACAGTGGATAGAGTCAGGAACGGGAGAAAGTGGGGAAGGACATGCAGTAAATGGCTGAGGTCAGACTCGAACCCAGCACAGCTGCTACGCCTCTGCACGTGGGTCACGCGACATAACCGCTAGGCTATCAGGGCACCCACAGAAGACATTTTTGAGTTCTCTCTACTTCTAGCCATGTTGTGCTACTTTCATAGAAGAGCAGGACTTTAAATCGCTGTGAAAATGAGCTCACAGTGAGTATAAATGTCCAGAAACTGCTTGGGGCCCAGAGGGTTAATATATAAATGGCATTGGTTTAATTTAATAAAGATAGTTTGCAAAGCTTTGAATAGCAGCTTGTTAGCAGGCTTGATAGTAGAATGTTTATTGTTTCAAATAATCCTTCTGAAACTCTAAGAAAGTAGCCACGGTTGAGTGTTTAATGTCACCATATACTCAGTATGTTTAGAAAAAAAATTTGAACAAAAATGGTAAATATATCCTAAGATGGAAGCCTCAGTTGTTCGGTATCTTTTTCTTGTCTATGAACAAGCTGTTGGCCGGTGGCAGGAGCTCAGACCTAAACTGAATTGTCTCCAAATACATTTCCAGGAACAGCTAGCGTGAATTTCACAGTTATGATGACAAAGTGTACCTTCAGATTGAAATACAGATTAATTTGTTTTTTATTGTTTCATGACTGAATCTGTGTCGTGCTGCACAGATTTATCTTTTAAATACTCTCACTTAAATCACCTAATCATGCAAACCGACATGAAATGTGGACAGAATGCCAGTAGTGACATTTCTCTGTGCATTGTTTTTTTTTGTCAGCTTTAAAAAAACAAAAAAAGTTGACAGTGAATCAGAGAAAGGAGAATGTTTGCTGTGTGGACAACCAGTTAACCTGTCAAAGCATCGACCAGCCACAGGGACTCTCTTCGACTGTATTTAAATGTTGCTTTCATACCAGATCCAGCCCAGCCTACGCTTTACCCCGAATGTATATTAAAAGATATCTATTGATAGGCCTAGGATTATATTTTATACTAGAATGTTAAATGTTATATACTGTAAAGAACTGTAATAGTATGTACGTGCAATCCTTAGTCATAGTATATGCAACAGTTTGAAATATGTAATTAAAAACAATTTGCGTATCATTTCTTAAACCTTTTGTTTTTTTAAAGAGAGAATCCACCTAAAAGCAGAAATGTTACTTATAGTCAGGAAGACAAATGTGGACGGCCGTACATTCTGTATATCTAACATATGTGATCCTATTTCTTATATTTTTTAGACTTTATTTGATCAATACATGAAAAATTTCAGGGATTTAATGTTCCTAAATTGAACAATCCAACATTCGTGTTAAAATTACTGTATTTCGGGGGATTCTCTCTTTATGTGCAGTTTGTACTCCTCAGTGCAGAAGCACACACAAACCAAAGGTAATTTTATGCCCAAACTGATGTTTCCGGATGTAAATGTTTTATGGAAAAAGAAACTATATATTGCATTACTTCTTGGCCAGGTCTGAACCAGCCTGTTTTCTTCATCAAGCCGCTCCAGTTTACAGGACAACGTGTTCTACTGTACTTCTGGGATCTTTTTAGTCTGTAGTGTTGAGCAGATGCTTGAATAGGACTTCTATATTAAGAGAATATCCCACAGATCAGGTCTGTTGTAGAGAAATGTCTTTGAAGAAGTGGAATTTAAGTATGATATGCACTGATACGTCATGCAATCCCTTGTTAAGTGCCTTTTTAAAATGTTTACCATCTGTTTGTGTGTCTGGGAACCTCAGGGGAAGTAGGAGTGCAATGGCTTCTTTATTGTCCAGTCAATGATTAACCTGAATCTGTTACCCTTCGATCGCCATCACACGGCTTCTTTTGCTTTTATCTGAAGCCTTTTTAAACCCAACTGGCCATTCATTGTTTTCTCGGCATCCCTCTCTACATCGAGTTTCTTTTCATTTACGTGACCTTTTTTTGTTTTGTAGATCTGTTGGTTTCATCGCAGCTTCATGTACAAAATAAAAACCAGGAATAAATGGGATGGAAACTCATACTTGTTCTGTTTTTTATTTAGTTTTACCACTGAGATTCAGCCACGTAATAGTTTGTTTGTGAGGAAAACCTCATGCAATGCAACCAATCAAGACAACACAAAACAAGTTTTCATGTTTTTTCTGATTTGGGGAATCATAAAAACTTTTGTAGACTCTGTATGTTTCTTTATTAACCCAGCATAAAGTGACTTAAATTACTTAAATTAATTAATTAATTTATTTCTCATCCAGCTGAGTCGATTCTCTAAACACAAATGAAAGATTGATTTTGTGAGCTTGTCATTATTCTTATATTTGACTGTGTTTAATATTTTTCTACCAAAATGATATTCCTGACTTTGGGCAGTGGTGGCCTAGTGGTTTGTGAAGCAAACTTGTAACCGGTGGGTCGCTAGTTCGAGCCCCCGGACTGGCAGGAGGTTGAGGTGGGAAAGTGAGAGCGACCACTTGTCCCAGTCACCACCACTGTGGGCCCTTGAGCAAGGCCCTTAACCCCTGACTGCTCCCCGGGCGCTGCACCGCGGCAACCCACTGCTCCTAGTATGTATAGTTAAGGTTAACTTTGAATAGGATGGGTCAAATGCAGAGAAGGAATTTCCCCAAGGGGATCAATAAAGGTTAGATTATTATTATTGTTATTAAAGCAACTCTCACCATAGATACACAGTGACAGTTTTTTTCAGGCTGTTTGTTAGCATTTCTAAAACTCAATGCAGCTAAAGGGCCAAAAAACATTTCACTAGGTTTGTCCTGGCTCAGAATGGACCTTTTAGAGGTGACAATGCACAACAGTATGCATGATTGCTTCACACAGTGAAATCTTACCTTATTTGGCAACAATTATACATTTTTCTGTTATTTCTGAACATTTGATAAACAAAAATGCCCATCATGCTTGTGGAATGAGCCTCTAATTAACAAAACAGTTTTTTTGATCTCACTTCTTATCATTTTAGCGCCAGTGATTTTCCTTTACTGCTTCCTGAAACCTCTTTCGGGGGACGCCAAAAATTGCTTTATACTGGAAAAACCCTGTTTAATGTTTTACTTAAGTGACTCACACTACTGACTCAGCTGTATTTCAATAACGTTTCATGGTGTCGAATGGTCATGAAAATGTGTTTTCTGCTATAATAATCAGATTTGATTTGATCTATCATGTATTTGCATGAATGTAGATTTTGTTTCCTGCATTCTGGGAAATTTTTATGCTCCAATTTGTGCTTTTTCTGCATCCGTTTAGGGTGGAAATCTTTCTATTCATGTACAGGAAAACACTCAGGCACAACGAGTAAATATAGTAAGCAGGTTTTTTAAAATCCAAGTTCTTTGCTCTTGTCACGCATCCCCCCTGAAAATTAAGTTTGTTATTGGGATTTGTGAGCTGAGATTCTGAAAATTTGGTTATGTTTGAGGCTAATCTGCTAGTTTTGGTCATGATACAGCTAACTGCACTTTACAGTGATTCAGTATAAAAACACAGAGATAAAATATGGTGTCGATGTTGGCTACAGTAAATTACAGTCTGACACAAGTTCAGTTATAATGCAAATAGAATAAAAATGCCCACAAGAGCCACACAAGGTGCCATAAAAACAAAGGTAGGTGGTGCAGGTGTAACTCTTTTCAGTTGTGTAAGACTGACTACTGTTTTTTTTCCTTTTGCTTTAAAGCTAAATCACATTAAAGTGCAGTTAGCTGTATAATGACCAAGACTTGCAGTTTAGCCTTCTACATGTCCAAATTTTCAGAATCCCAGCAGAAAGAAGCAAAGTAATTTATAAAAACTGCTTACTTTACCTTCTTATTGTGCCTGAATTTTGTGTTTTCCTGTACACAAATAAAAAGATTCCCACCATAAACAGATGCAGAAAAGGCACCAACTGGTTCAGTTATTGTGCAAGTAGAAAAATACATGTTCACAAGAGCCACACAAGGTACCATAAAAACAAAAGCAGTTGTTGCAGGTGTAACTCTGTGGTTCTGTTAGACTCTGAACC
>OMNN01101796.1:15591-25901 GCA_900302755.1 Chromis chromis
CCCCCCCCCCCTTTTTTTTTTTTTTTTTGAAACGTCAACCATATTAATATGCATTTATGTGCACTGAAGAAGCAAAGTACTTTTATTTATACTTCACTTACTCATTGTGTCTGGATTTTGTGTTTTCTTGTACACAAAGAAAAAGATTTCCACCATAAACTGGTGCAGAAAAGCACAAATTGGTTCGGTTATACTGCAAATAATAATAATAAAACAAAACTCGTTTACAAGATCCAGATAAGGTGCCATAAAAACAAAAAGCAGAAAAAAAAACAAAAGCAAAGCAGGTGGTGTAACTGTTTTGAGGAGCCACAAGGTGACACTGTTGACCTCAGTGTCTGGAAGAGGAGAAGCTGCAGGGACAAGTTTGTATGATCTTTTATCAGATGCATTTAATGTCCAGAGAGTCAATAAGTCTGGCATCATTTCAAAACTGACGCTCTTAAATATGTAAATACAGTTTTTGCCTGAAAAATCCAGCTTTCCCAAAGAAACCAGTCGAGCCACGCAGGTAAAGTCTCAGCAGCTGCATCCAGATTTACTTTTCTGCAGTTTTGGACTTTCATGTCAGTTTGAGTGAAGATGGAGCCGCTCAGAAGAAGAAGGAGAGTGTTTGGAGCCGGTTAATTATTCCTCCGCACCGTCCGGCCGTCGCGCTCCCGACAGGCCGATCTGTCGTTTCCTCCATTAGTGTCAGCTCATTACCGCTATTGTTAAACCAATTATAGAGGTGTTAATGGACGATGGAGGCTCCATTGGCATGAAAAACAGCCCGCTGAGAGAGAAAGAGATGGAGAGGGGGGATCTGAGAGGTTACACTGATGGAGGATGTTTATTAAGACTGGTGCGTCATGGTAGAGATACAGAAAGCAACAAGTGTGTGGAGGCGTCAAATCAGAGAAATAAAACAGTGTTTGGACATTTATTGGTCCTCACATGGTAACTGAGAGGCACCAAGGCATTGAAGCTCTACTAGTGTACACTTTTACGCATTTTCAGCCAAAACAGGTGGGTTTTTTATAATTCTTGGGGTATCTAGAATCTCAAAATATGCTTCCTGATCCAAAACTAGCCTCACAATTAGTCTTCCCCCTTTATTTAAGATCTGATGCCATCTGAAGGACTTTGGCTTGGCTTTGGGATACAGAACGTTTTGTTGGCTAACGTTCCATATTTGCAGACTTCTGCTGTCAATGTGGATAAACAAGAGTAAAATGCAACTTGCTGGAGGAGACGCAGCCCTGCAGGCCTCCCAGTTTATTCCCATGTCTCAAAGCTGACTGTGTCCACCTCATCTTTAGAATCCCATGCACCACATTAACGCGTAAAACCGCACTTCAGACTCCTTTATCCAACACTTGGTGGAATTTTCAGGGTTTTTTTCCCCATCCCATCAGAGGCCTGAAAATAGAGCCTTTTATATCGACATCTGCGTACATGAGCATCCAGATGACAAAAACGCATCTCTTTCATGCTTAATTACATCATTACAGACACAGAGGTGTTAGCTCATTCCACGTGTTAATCGATTTGACAGCGTTTTGCAAACAGGTGATAATCGCTGAGTCTTTACAGGTGAAGACGTGAACAGCTACAGAGATGCAAAGAAAACCTCCTGTTTCGTGAAGGCAGCGCGGCCTGCAGGTGGAATCCACAGAGATCCATCATAAATAGTCACATCAGAAACGTTGGATATGTTTCGTGGATAACTTTCTGACGCTGAATCGACTCTTTTTTGCGTGTTTTAGTGCAGCTGCATCCTTCCTGTTATTTCCTTGGGATCTTTTCTCACAGTTTAATCCCGTCGACCTCCCACCTGCGCATCAATTACATCTCCATTGACTGGCCATTAGGCAGATGCATTGACATTCACAGGCCTCCGTCTGCACCGAGGCCTGATGTGTATTCCGCCACACAGGAGTCCGACCCTATGCATAACGCCGGGATTACATTATTTATTGTATTTCTCTGTGGAAGTTCTCCAACAAGTTCTCACGGAGAAAAGCTCTGTCACATTCAGCGCACAGAATCACAGAATGAGAACATGAGCATCCAGCTGTTTCAGTGCAACTTCACTGAAAGATCTCACTTTTACGCACAATTTACGCACGACTTTTACGCACGCTATTAACTCGGGCAGGTAACTTGAAGTTGTGATTGGCCTTAAGTTAGCTGCTAGTGGGGCAAAGGTTCCTTTTTTACCGACTCTGGGAAGCTGATCTGTGTGTTGGTGGGAACTTGAGGAGGCTTTTTCTGTGATGTTACCGATTAGGATCTCTGATGTCCTGATATTCATCATTTGATTGCCAAATATTTGCCTAATAGTCGTGATTTTTGCATGACTGTCGTCGAAATATTTGACTATCAGGACCAAGGATCTAAAAAAAGGTTTGGCGATTACTAAAATGTAACCTTCAGAGAATGTGTTAAAAGCGTGATAGCCGAGGGAATTAACGACTTTCACGACCCCCCACACAAAAACGGCCTCCCTACCTCAGTTAAAGTAGTCCAATACCCTTTTTATTATTGTAAATGAAATTGAATGGTTTTTTTTGTTAAAGTAAAATTTATTTACCACTATTTATTACCAAAATAAACTGCAGAAATGAGGTATAATTACAAAAAAGATGGTTTTATAGAACAAACACAGCTGCATATTAGAAACCTGATTGATAATTAACTTTTTTCCATAATCAGCACCTCATATTTCCCCTTCTTTACTGCTATATTTACCAGAATATGTGTGTGTGTGTGTGTGTGTGTACGTTCAGCTTTGTTTCTGAGAGACAGTCGTCCGGGTGGCCCTGGTGCAGCCGCCGGGCCAATATACAGCACGCCAGGGGGCCACATCGGCCTTTTTGCGGGGCCCTTCCTGGATCCTAACACGGTATTCAAATGTGAGCAGCGGGGCGGGACCCGGTAGCACCTTATAAGAAGAGGACGTCCAGGTTTCTCTTCTGTATTTGCGCGCTACACCTACACGTCTGCTGCGTCCCGAGGGCCCTGCTGGACAGAGAACAAAAAAAAAAAAAAAAAATTTAAAAAAAAAACGGGCCACAAGAAGAAGAAGCGTCTGCCGAGCTGCCGATTAAAGCCACGAAACAATGGATAACTGACAAATAAGAAATACTGACTGAACTTTTTTCCCCCCAGGAGCGCAGCGCCACATCACTTTTACGCATTTGTTTGACTCTAAATATTTTCTCCATCTTTCCTGGCAAGAAAGGAGACAACGTTCTGTTTGGATTCTTCCCCAGAAAAACCGCCCATAGCCGACATTACGGAGGATTTTATTTTATTTTCTGGATTTTTAAAACCAAGAAAATCCGGTCATAGATAAATCCTTCTCCTCCAGAGACGCGTGTTGGGGATGTTGAGTTCTGTGAAGATGGAAGCCCATGATATACCAGAGTGGAATACTTTCTACAGCGAGGCCAGCGAGGTAAAGACACGGAAATATAACAGCAGCAGCTATTAATTAAATAAAACTCACTGTTTTTATGTTCTTAATGTTGTAAACTGTGGATAAGTTTTGGGGTTTATCAGAGCAGATGATGAGAGAAGACACAATTTCATTTGCGCACTTTTTCAGCAGGAGTCCGAACCAAAAACAGCTGTAATCTTATAAAGAATTATAAAATGATATTATAGAAAGATAGATTTTACATTAATATCTTAAGTTCATGTGGACATATTCAATGATGATTTAAAACTACTACGTCTAACAGAGTAACAGTTTACATTTTTATAGGAATATAAAAACATCATGAGGAGAAAAATCCAGAAAATAGCAAAAATATCTTATTTTTCTTACATATTCTTTTCTTAAAATCACAATTACGTTTTTCCCAAAAAGAAAAAAGCAACAACCTGAAGGCTATTTAACTACACAAAATGACTCCTTCGATTTTACATATTTAACTGGATTTTTATACGTGAATCTGAATCATTTTAATTTAAGAATTGCCAGATTTTTTTATTTTAAAGGAAAGAAGAATGGTGTTCATCGGCAGGCCTTCCTCTTCTTCTTTTGTCTCCCTGCAGTTGCTCAAGTGTTGAGGCAATTCAGGTGTAAATGAAACGGGACTTTATTCTCACTAATTCAATTAGACTTAATTCCATCAGCAGCTTCAGTTGTCACCTCAACTCGACCTGATGAAATTACAGAGAGTCTGATAATATTTAACCAACAATCAGTCAGCGGCCTGAGATAGCTTTTATCCTCCACAGATTTCTCATCTAAAATACTAAAGAGGCTTTTTAAGATTAACAAAATACTTTATTCTGGTGATTTTACAAACGGAATAATTAGATTTTAAACAGTAAAATTATTCCCTTTTAACTCAAATAGAGAACAACAGTTTTTTTCCATGGCAGCAGAGGAGGAGGCCGTCTGAGCTGAGGGGCACCATGACGCGCTTTTTACGCATTTTCAGGTTAACATCGCCGTGTGAAATCCATGACTTCTGCCCGCACACTGAGAGCTTCATTGTGCATTGATAAGGAGGCGCTTTTTAAATGGAGACTCGAGGCACTTTCCAACAGTTTCAACATTTCTGCCACAGAAATTTAAATTAAATCAACTACAGCAGATTTTTATGTTATTTGTTTCTAAAAAAAAAAACTTAAAAAAAACATAATAGGTTATTAGTTGTGTTGGTTTGAACCTTTGACAGATGTTTTCTTCTGTGTTTTATTGTGACTAACCAGATGTTGTGTTCCTCTTCCAGATGTATTCCTCTGCCAGCACCATGAACTCTGGTCTTGGCTCCATGGGCTCTATGGGCACCATCAACAGCTACATCAACCTAAACCCGGCAACCGCCTCCCCTGCAGGTATGAACATGGCGTATCCCAGCTCCAGCCTCAGCAGCTCCCCTCTGGCCTCCATGGGCTCCGGGCCGGGCCACATGTCCCTCTCCCCGGTGGCCTCGTCCCTGACCTCCGGCTCTCTAACTCAGCTGGGCCCTGCAGCTCCAGGCTCACTGGGCTCTTTGTCCCACTACCAGAACATGGGCCAGTCCATGGGCCAGCTGGGGTATCCCTCCACTGCCACCCTGAGCCGAGCCGGCCCCAAGGAGATCCCCCCTAAACCCTACCGCCGCTCCCTGACCCACGCCAAGCCACCATACTCCTACATCTCCCTCATCACCATGGCGATCCAGCAGAGTGGCAGCAAGATGCTGACCCTGAATGAGATCTACCAGTGGATCATGGACCTGTTCCCGTACTACCGTGAGAACCAGCAGCGTTGGCAGAACTCCATCCGCCACTCGCTCTCCTTCAACGACTGCTTCGTGAAGGTGGCTCGCTCACCAGACAAACCGGGCAAAGGTTCCTACTGGACTCTGCACCCGCAGTCGGGCAACATGTTCGAGAACGGCTGCTACCTGCGGCGCCAGAAACGCTTCAAGATAGAGGACAAGCTGGCAAAGAAGGGTGGCAAAGAGGTGGGTTCAGGGAAAGGAGGCCACAGCGAGCACCTGGTGGAGGACCGGAGCCCAACAGGGGGATCAGAGGGAGCCGACTCTGCCCATTCAGATAACTCCCACCCGGGATCCTCAGACGATCAGCCTCACGCCAGGAACACCCTGGTTCCATTAGACTGCCCTCCGCTGTCCTCCTCACACCTCCACAGCCCACCCGTCTCCCTTCCTCCATCCTCCTCCACCTCATCCTCCATCCCTCCATCCTCCTTGTCCCTGTCCGGCACCTCCACCTCCAACCCACTGCTCCACTCCCAGTCTTTAGCCGGTAGCTCCCACCTCCTGCCCAGCGCCATGCAGCAGCACATGGACCTACAGAGCGACGCCCTCAAGTCGCTGGACCCCCACTACAACTTCAACCACCCGTTCTCCATCACCAACCTCATGTCCAACGAGCAGAAGATGGACCTCAAGTCCTACCAGGACCAGGTCATGGCCTACAACAGTTACACCAGTGGCTCTCCTGTGGGGGCCAAGCAGATCTACGACAGCCCGGGTCCGGCCGCGATGGACTCCGGCGCTTATTACCAAACTCTGTACAGCCGCTCGGTGCTCAACGCCTCCTAATATGGACACTGACACCCGTCTGCAGAGGTGAGCCAAGATGGAGACTTCTGTTTTTAAAATGGACACCCAACCTCTCGCTATCTTCCTCTTTCTTTCCCTCTCTGGCTCACGTCCAGCGGCCTTGAAAGACTCACATCTAAAATGGCTGCCGTGTTTGAGGGACCAAAGAACATTTTTCTTTTTCAAACAAGGAGACTGGCTGGTTACATGGAGGACAGAAAAAAAGTGAAGACATTTGATTCGTAAGTGAAAAGTCAGATCCCGTCTTTGCCTGTGTGGCAAGAGTTTTGTATAAAATGTAAATAGAGGCAATGTAAGGGGGGGAAAGGATATTTGCATTTATTTATGAAGGGAATAAATTTTAATATATCTCGTATAGCGCTCTGTCGACCAGTTACAACCCAAATGTGAGGCTTTTTTTTTTTTAACCAAGAAGGCAAGTTTCAGGTTACTGCTTCAGGCAGGTGTTACTGCAGTGGGAGACAGTTAAATTCATGTTCTATTTGTGTTACAGCATCGGTCACTTATGTTCCGTCATTTACGTCAGATCAGGCATCCATCAATGGAGCTCATGAAGTTTGGTTGATATGAAGAAAAAAAAACATTTTGTCCTTGCTGGAAAAAAAAGAAGTAAAGAAAAGAGACAAAAGCAACTGTGGTAAAAAAAAAAAAAAAAAAGAAAGAAAAAAAAAAAAAGAAAGTTATGATGTGTTTCTTGTTTGTCATGGCCCAAACTATTTTATTTCCTACATGAAAGCATTAAAACTGAATGCATTTTTACAGACTTTAACAGCTGGCGAGGTGCATGCAGTCAGTTACTAAAACAGAGGAGGGAGGAGGGATGCACTATGGGAGGATTTACATACAGTACTTTGCACTATGGAGCTCCCACTGGCCAGGTGGGCTGATAGTGTGTGTGTTTGTGTGTGTGTGTGTTACAACAATACTTAGGAACGCCCTCCTTTACACTGTCAATGCATCGGCTCAATGGGATCAGTGTAACAATGTCAAAGGGTGTCGAATGACCCTCGAAAAAAAAAGTGCCTTTTCTTCAAACGACTGCTGATCTGATAAGAGATCAATATATCGATCTGTTGAAGGATTCCTCTGACAAACCGCAGAGGACGCAGAAGTTTCAGGTCACATGTTGTGGAACATATTTTAGTTTCAGAGATAAAAAAAATTGTCTTTTATTTAAGTTACGTTTCTTTTCAGACTTTGAAAGTGTGCTGATATAATATATTGTTGTTTTTTTTGTTGTTCTTGTTGTTTCTGTTGGTTTAAATGTGATTAAAATGATTCATGTTTCACTTTTTCTTATTAAAAAGGCAAAAAATGTGGGGAGACATGGTACTTTTGTTTTTCTTTTCTCCGTCAGCGTTGATGCAGGAAGTCTGTCAGGGTGGAAACAGGATGAATCAAACCGTGAACGCTTAGCTTACCACCTTTTTTAGACTTTCACATACAAATACAATACTTTAAAAGTTACTTAAGACTTTAAGAATCTCAATAATTGCAATGTTTAGTTATTTTTATCAACTTGTCCTTCACCTGTGCACAAGCCAGTTGACTGAATATATATTTTTCCAGATGCCTCAGTGTTGTAGGAATCGGCTCAATCAATCACCTGGCTGGCGAGTTGGTGCTGCAGGAATAGCAGCGTCTTGTTGAAACAGCTCCTGACCAAATGACTGTGGTGTGCGACATGTCGGACTGGTAGACTAAACACCAACGGATCACACTGAGAGCCTCAAAGCAGTGCAAGACCCGGACCACTCCAGAAACTACTGACCTGCCTCTGACCCGGCACCAGAAAAACTATCAGCAAGTCAACAAAACAAAAACAGCAAGAGAAAGAAGCAGCAGAACATTTTACTCTTCAATTTACAGTCTCTGACGCAGTTTCACCTGAACAATCAGATCCTTTTGTGTCCCAAAACTATCAGAAGTTTGTCAGTTTTTCAAAATAAGAGCATCTAAACAGCAGCTTTTGCGTAATATCACGAGGATCAAGAGTATTAGGGCTGAACAATTAGTCAATTTAAATTGAAACAATGAAAGAAATCACAAAGGCTGCATAACTCTGAATATTTGTTATGCAATAAACCCTGGTCAAATAATAATTTGACCAGGGTTTAAATTGTTACTATTCATGCTAATAATTTTACACTTTTCATGCAATCCTGCTTGTGTGACAGTCTCACTTTTGATGTTATCTCACTTGATGAATGCTGAACTGAAGCTTGACTTTGAAAAAATCATATCACAAATCAAATTGCAATTATATATTTTCCTAATTCTCCTAATTCTGACTTTAAATATGCTAAAAAATAAAAGCTTTACTAATTTCAAAGTAAGAGCATCTAAACAGCTGTTTTTGTATAATATCACGAGGATAAGGAGCATTAACACATGGGGCTGCACAGTTATTGGATTTTAAATTGAAATTGTGATTCAAAACAATGAAATAAATCGCAAAAGCTGCACATTTTGGGGTGGTTTTGCACATATCATGCCATCCTGCTGTTACTTCCTTTACTGGTTCCTTTTTTGTGCATTTGCAGGAAAATAAAAAGTTCAAGTATTGATCTCTGTCCTTGCAGTCCTTCCCTGGAATCCAGCTCTTTTCCCTGTCGCCAGGCCTCCTGTCTACCTGTCTGTCTGTCTGTCTGTCTGTCTGTCTATCTGTCTGCTAAAAGTTGCCCAACCAAGTCCTTTGGATTTGCTTTTTCTTTTCCATCCCATCAGGCTCAACGACCAGGATCCTCGAGGCATATAGGGAGCAGCAGTGCACATGTTTAACTTTAGTTTCGATCAATGAGTCACGATGCTCCTGAACACATCATGTCACCTGTTGCTGCAGCAACTGGAGCCTTTTTCCGATAACTTGACCCTTTTTTATTGTACAACATCAATATATGGACCTCTGGAGAAACAAAACACACATGCAGACTCACACACACCTTAAAGAAATGGTAATCGCTCTATAGTATGAGTGTGAAACTGAGGCACTTCGTCACCTTGCATACACAATAGTCCCTTCAGAGCAGTTGGCTTGATAAGATAGGCGGGCGGCCGCCTGATATGGTCTCCACAGCTACAAAGACACAGTCACACACACACATACACACACACACACACACATACACACCAGGTATGACTAACCTGGCCGCCTCTGAAATGTCACTCTGATATGTCCCCTCAGTAATCAGGAGGCCGAGCTGATAGTGGTCACATTCAGCTCAGGCTTCCCATGAAATAAAGCAGATTAGCGGATAACAAAACTGTACCTCGAGGAGTTGAAGGAGCAACAATGCAGCAGTTAGACAATTTCTGCAACAAAGAGCGAAAAAAAACTTAAATGTGACCCTTCGTCTGTAATCTGTTACCCTCAACTGACCCAGTTTCCAAACGTGAGGCTCTTAGAAAACAGATAGCGACTGCTGATAACAGTCTGGATGCCACAATGAAATAATCTGCTCTCACAAATGACCATAAACTCGAGCTAAGGACAGGATTTGGCTGAATGTTTCTGGGATTAGCTTCTTTTTCCACACTTTTCAGTCTAGTCATGTAAAATCAAGATAAAATACAGACTTCAGCATCACTCACTTTACCAGATAAATGAAACTCCACTAAAGTAATCCAAATGTAGCACCAGTTAAAGAAATAGATTGGAAAAATTGAGAGACAAAAATCTAATTTGTCATTGAATATTAACACAAATATAAATGTACAGTAACTAGAGAGTATCAATGCATGACTCAAATGCAAACCATAATAAATGATGGTTTAAAGACATTAAAAAACTAGCAAATAATTGCATTTTATTGCATTCAGATATGGTCATGACTCCGTTTTGTATTGCTGTGGCCTTTTATATAGCGAGAATGGTGACTTTCAGAAGAATCTCTCACTAAAACGCAGCAAAAAACTGTGAATATGCATGTAATTTTGGCCACAACTGCATGGTTTTTGCAGCTACTCTGAAGTAAAGTGCAGAGTGTTTTAGATTAGCTGTAGATTCTGGGACACAAGAAGCCCAGAAAGTCAGTAGAAGCATTTCAGCCGATCTCAGGACGTGAACATACTGCCCGTCTTTGTGGTGGATTTTGCAGCATTAATGTTTGGAGGTGAAAAATGTGAAGGCAAATCACTGCATATAGGGCACACTACTTCCTGCACTGGTGCTAAACTGTTGAAGAGGAAGCTGCAGAAAATAGTTAAAAGTGAAAGAAAACAGTTATTTGCTGGGGG
>OMNN01101797.1:4662-17928 GCA_900302755.1 Chromis chromis
GGAAAAGGAAGGGGCCATCCCCAAACTGTTCCCACAAAGTTGGGAGCATGAAATTGTCCAAAATGTCTTGGTATGCTGAAGCATTAAGAGTTCCTTTCACTGGAACTAAGGGGCCAAGCCCAACCCCTGAAAAACAACCACACACCATAACCCCCCCTCCTCCACCAAACTTTACACTTGCCACAATGCATTCAGGTAAGTACCGTTCTCCTGGCAACCGCCAAACCCAAACTCGTCCATCGGATTGTCAGACAGAGAAGCGTGATTGGTCACTCCAGAGAACACGTCTCCACTGCTCTAGAGTCCAGTGGCAGCGTGCTTTACACCACTGCATCTGATGCTTTGCATTGCACTTGGTGATGTAAGGCTTGGATGCAGCTGCTCGGCCATGGAAACCCATTCCATGAAGCTCTCTACAAACTGTTCTTGAGCTAATCTGAAGGCCACACGAAGTCTGGAGGTCTGTAGCTATTGACTCTGCAGAAAGTTGCCAATTTCTGCACGCATCTGCTGACCCCGCTCTGTGATTTTACGTGGCCTACCACTTTGTGGCTGAGTTGCTGTTGTTCCCAATTGCTTCCACTTTGTTATAATACCACTAACAGTTGACTGTGGAATATTTATAATCGAGGAAATTTCATGAAGGGACTTACTGCACAGGTGGCAACCTATCACTGTACCACGCTTGAATTCACTGAGCTCCTGAGAGCGACCCATTCCTTCACAAATGTTTGTAGAAGCAGTCTGCATGCCTAGGTGAGGCCATGGAAGTGATTGGAACACCTGAATTCAGTTATTTGGAGGGGTGGGCCAATACTTTTGGCAATATAGTGTATATTCAACACTTGGAATCAACTCTAGACTATTGGGTTCCTTCATTTGTCCAGAAATAACAAGAAAACAGGGCACAGATGGACATGAAACTGTCTGATTAATTTTGAGCTTGTCAAAATAGAGGGATGGTGTAGAAAATATCTGTAATTTCTGAATCATTAATGCAATATTTTAGTCAAACCTCTGTGTACACTTCGGTCACATCTTAATTGTGGTGTAAGGAGGTAGAATTAGGAAAAAAACTACAAAAATTGTGTCACTGTCCAAATATTTATGGTCTTGACTGTACAATAATTTTCTGCAGACTGACTCTGACCTTTAACCAAGTCTTCACCCTGAAATGTAGGGATATAGGTTATGGAGACTTCATCTGTGCTAATGCTATGTGAACTTGCACAACACAGAGGTTCAGAATGTATAGTTTTACTGAGGAATTACTGAGGTGAGTCAGTCGGTTGTTTAACTGCAGACTTCTCTGTAACCATGTTAACCATACACAACAGAGAGACTGAGAAGATCGAAAAAGTAAGAATGTAAAGAAATAAGACTAAGTTAACAAAAAATTTGGCTAAAGCTAAAATACATTTGTCAAAATGCAAAAGTTCAGGGGCTAATGAACTCTGCTGATCGACCTTTCTCTTTGGCGATCTTGGCGTAGGTTCCCACCGCTATGAGGATGGCGCTCACAACCTGCAGAATCACAGAGAAACAAAGATTTTTGTTTATATTAAAGTGCAGAATTACCTTAATATCATTATTTAAGTTTAAACCCTGTAACTCTGATCCTCAATACAGCAACACTTCTACAAGATGTAGGTGTAGGTACAGGCAAGATGAAGAACTATTGGGAATCACAATTAATTCTTCACTGACAAAATAATGTACTATCATGTTACAAAGCCCTATCCAAGAAAAGTATTATACAAGCTAGGAAAAGAAAACTGGATAATTAATTTTTCATCAGATAATTGCAGTTGTTCTGTCACAGTTTGTTACAGCACCTCCTGGTGGCCGTTCTTGATATTTTACTCAGTTGATCATGAGTTCCAGTCATGTGACTTGATTCAGGAAGTAGTCTACCTCAAAGAGAGGGCATATGGTCAGACCGTCAGAGAGACAGTTTGGTATTATCTGCATACATCTGCTCCAGAGTTATGTTTTGTGGCAGCATCGTCAGTATGTATATTTTATTTCATGTTTAATTGTGTTTCTACACAGGTATTGAAGAGATGGCAATATTTATAAGTAAAAAAATAGAACACTAATGTGCATAATGTTTGCCTTTGCTAGCACTGTCTATACTTAATACTTAATTTCTTACAACTACATATGATTTATAATAATCAGGAGATAAGTGCTCCATCGTCATTGTTACATAGCAGATTTAACACAAATTGCTTATACTTATAACAGCCTGATTGTAATTGTATTTTCGGCGTTTATTTTCAGTTTCACCCTTTCCTAACTAATAAACCTGTGGACAAACCTGGATGCTCTCTATGGAGTCGTAGTGAAAGAAAGGTGTTTAGCTGATTGTTTTATGCATTGTGCATGCATAGAGGACAGTACAGCAGTTGATAATTTAATTGAATGAAAATATATTAGAGGCAGCCTTAATTGATTGGTAAGAGCTTCAATCATCTCGAAATTATTTTATAACTCGATAACATCATAGTCAGAAGGTGAAATACATGTTAACAGTTAAGTTTTAAAACCATTCATGTAAAATATGGTCTTCATCTACAGAGAACTATTAAAATGTATTTCTGGAAAAGTTAGGAAATGTGGAGGAACCCTGATTAAAACTCTGGAGCGCAGGTCAAATCTGAATTATAGACAATAAATATCACTTTTGAATGTTTTCATTTTTAGAATATGCAAGACAAACATTTTTATCTGCTGTACATAACCCAAAACTGAGGCAATAAGTATTGATCAGCCACCCTACAAGCCACTCTCAGTTCGGCGTCCACTGTGACTCTGCAGTGGACTAGTTCAAGTCAAGTCTGAAGTCATAGAGGAATAGTTCAGATCAAGTGTCAAGGCTTTTCATGACCAGTTAAGGTCAAGTCTAGGTATGTTATCGATCCACTCTTAATCAATTAATTGCCAGTAATAATTTCATTAGTTAAATATATATTAACCGATAAGTCAGAACACAAGGGACATGCATGTCAAAAAATGTGTTGTAGATTTGCTGTAGTACCTGGTTGTCCTCTTCTGTTTAATGAGATGGAGATACAGGTGTGTTTGCTGACCGCCCATAAAGGTCCATAAAACGAACACACCTCCTTGTTGTCTAACTGCTGTGACATTTCTGTTGATAACTCTGCAGTAACAAGTTGTTAAAAAGGTGTCTGTGTGCCCCGATAGCCTAATGGTCATGTTGCGTGACCCAAGTGCAGAGGACTAGTGGCTGTCCCAGGTTCGATTCTGACCTTGGGTGTTTACTGCATGTCTTTCCCTACTCTCTCCTGTTTCTGACTCTACCCACTTTCCTTTCCAATAAAGGCATAAAAGTCAAAATAAATCTTTTAAAAAGGTGTCTGACTATCTGGTTTACCTGAGGCTAACGCTAAGCTAGGATTTTTTAACGCTAATACGGGAGCTGAGCTGAGTGTCTGTCAGCAGAGAGCAATTGTAGCTGCTAACACTGCTAATGTTCAGGACTCTTACATGCTATCAACAACATTCATACTAAAATGATGAAGTGTATCGGAAACGCTTTGCTCTGAGTATAAATGCAGCAAATTCACACAGATTTCCTGGACTGATAAAGTTTCTCCGACATATTTGTGGCCATCTCTACCAGTAAGCAGCTGCAGCAGCTGGACTGACATTACCTACAGTGAACAAGTCACTGCATCATGTGATCAAGTATGAGGATGATTTTGATATCAAACCGTTGCGAGGAGATTAATACACCTTGCTAATGCAGGTTGTTTGCTGTATTACTTTAATACTGTCAGGCTGATCGGTGAATAGTAATTTTGAATTAATTCATTATTTTTTTGCTATTTTATTTATTATCCAGTTAATTGGTGTTCTTTAAATTGCTAATGGAACCAAACTTATTTTGCGTGAACATTGTGTCAGTTGTTAAATCAGCATATGGAAAAACGTTCACTGTCTTTAAATTTTTGTAGCCATTAATTACTTCTTGATTGGCAACATGGCCAACTATCAGTCAGGAATAGGGCTTAAAATTTGCACCTGTAGAAGGAACCGTTCTTTTCTTCTTCTTTTTTTCCTTCCTTAAAATATCATTGTTAAAGAGCTGAGACCAAACCAGGAGGAAACAAACTACATACTTAGTTCCCACATACTTTTGTCCATACAGTGTAGAAAATCTCTACCAGTTTAATTATTATTATTCGTGTTTCTGTGAAAATCGTTTAGTTTTCAGTTACTTTTTTACTTGCGTTATTGCAGCACTTCTTTCTAAAATGAGAAAAAAATTAACTTTGTCACAGTGAAGCTTCATATTTGAGATGTTTGCTGTTTAGCCTATTCTCTTCCTGTGGAAAGGTGTTGAAATCACTACTGTGCGACAGGTTTAATAAAGTAAATCAATATGTGAAGTTTCACATTTGATCCTCAGACTGTTCAAACACAACGACTCACCCAGAAGAAGTAGCAGAAGATGAATAAAGTGTACTTGATGGCTCGGTATCCTCTCATGTCCACTGTTGTTCTGTCAGACTGGTGGAGGTTTGTTACCTGCTGACATGACTGCAGGAAGACGTGTGTCGGCCTGCAGGATGCATTCCTGCTCAGAGGCTCACCATCCAACCCCTCCTCTGCTGCTGTCACTATCAGACCTTATCACATCTGCTTCAGCTGCATGAACACAACAACACAAAGGCCTGCTAGTGCCCCCTCAAGGCTGTAGAGTTCACTAAAGCCACAGTACGAACAAAACAAAGTCAATTGTGATGCCTGATGCTAATTTCAGATTTAAATGATTAGATTTGTTTTTTTGTGACATTTTAGTCTAGTTTCTGTCAGTAAATCCAGTTATGTCCAAACTCTAAGCCGATCTCTCTAAGTCAGTGCTGCTCACCTTGCATTAGTATTTAGTCCTGTTTTCTGATGGCATTATTAATCCTTTAACTGACTCATTCCTCCTGAAAGCAACATAAGAGATACCCGACTGAAAGTAACATTACCGTTACATCCACTTTACCCCATAATGTTCCATCAGCTGTTTTGCTTGTGTGATTCTCATTGAGTTTAGTTCATAAATTAGTTTCTTAATTTCTTACTAACAGACACATGACATTACTGAATGGCTAAACGGCAGCACAACAGGTCAAACTGATGATGAGAAAGAAATTTTTACTGATCAGAAGCTGCAGTGTGTGACTCCACAGATGCTGCAGAACACTTAGTAACACTTTATATTAAAGCAGTAATTATTTCATTCATTTGTCCTATGAAATAGTTTTATTTATTGCAATACATTTTTACATAGTTTTCATTCAAACCGGATGTTTTATTTTTTTTATTTTTCATTGGAGAAAAAAAGGTCACACAAATATTTTTCATCATTAACTGATCAAATTAGCTGGTTCTACTACTGCGTGTCTGTTTTATAGAAAGCAGTGAATGAGTGAGTAAGGAGGTGGTTTGGGACACAGAGTCTAAACCCTGACTCTGATGTGTGTTTCCATTTCAAACTCTTTAAAAAGCTTGGCCCACTTTTGTTGTATCAGATCTTTGTTTTGTGTGTCTTGTACTACACTACAGGCATCAGCAGAGATCATCTGTAGTTTCAATACGATAGTATATGTTTTAAAAAATGTAAATTGTCCATCAAAAGAACATTAAAAGAATGAATCTGTCAGTTTGACTGTTGCAGCTCCTCCTCCTGTGCTGCTCCTCCTCCTCATTAAAGCAGATTGGTACTGTTGGAGGATTATACTTGGCTGTGTTTTCTTTTCCGCTGCAGGTTGCTCTCCTCCAACTTCTCTGCTGTCTGAGGACCTGATTGAGGACCATGGGCCTGCTGGA
This sequence comes from Chromis chromis, assembly GCA_900302755.1. Taxonomy (NCBI): domain Eukaryota; kingdom Metazoa; phylum Chordata; class Actinopteri; family Pomacentridae; genus Chromis; species Chromis chromis. The sequence goes on from OMNN01101797.1 coordinate 10,510, forward strand.
TGTCCTTTACTCCATCAAAGTCCGAGCTGAAAACTTTCTGAACGAGAAGAATGTGGTAACAGATTTTCTAGGGAAGATGGAGGAGAAAACTGGGATAAAGAAGAAGATCATCGCTGCTGGTACGTGAGCTTTGAGCTCCTGTTGTTCAGTCTGCTCGGTTCATGTGAAACACCTTCTGGATCATTCTGCTGTCACTCTGTTTAGGTTTAGTTGGTTTGTACCTGCCTGTTGCATGTTATTGGGTGACAGAAGAGGATTCAGGTAATCCTCCTATGAACAGCTGCTGTCTGAAAACGGTAAGCTGGAAATGTTTGGCTTCAGTTGGGCTGTAGTTCATTTCTGCTCTGATAAGTATTTATTGATTAACAAGCATCAGGGGACTTTTATTTAATGTAAAAGGTGTAATTTATTGTGTTGACCTCAGAAAGTTGTCTAAATCTTTGCAGCTCTGCAGAGTTTTAGCTTTTTTGAGCTCCTAGTTTTGGATTTATGGTATATTTCCTGTCTGGTTTAGTGTCAAAGCTCTAACAGAACGTATCTTTGTCTTGAGGTGTTTTGGTTCAGTAGACACTTATGTTCAGTACTTCCTGTGACCCAAACAGTTTCTGTCAGAGGGCTTTTTATGTTGACCTGTCCTGGAACAGAACAGGGCTTCTACAAGGCCTGGGTGATAAATTGACAGCAGTATTGGTGAAAGACACTTGATCAATAGCATAAGACAATAGTTTATTGGAATCAAATGCATCATCAGGTGTAAACTGCCATGAAAAAACATAATAAAAACACAAAGTTCAGTTGTATAGAGAAAGCCTAGCCTGCTTCCTCCCTGGCTCATGAACAGCCTATAATATCCCTTGATGGAGCTCCTTCCTCCTTTATAACTCTCCCACAATTCCAAACAGATCTCCTGGGATGTGCTATTCTGCAGCCACCTGAGCTTCTCAACACAACCTCCTGTGGTGTGCGGCCGGTAGGGTAGCCCTTCATGGTCTAAAAACATGCTTAGGTGGAGGTGGGTGTCCCCCACTACCTTTACCTAAGCAATACACTCCTGACGCTCTACTCTGAGGGCTGACGGACTTGACTGCGGGGTCAACATCCTGTGATACCTGGTATAGACCAGCCACTCTAAACCTTAACCTCAGCACAGTGCGACAGATTCTCTGTTTGCTCTGTGCGCCTCCATGTACTCCGAAAGTAAAATCAATTGTAAGCTCTTAGGTTATTAGTTATTTATATGTTAATCATTTGTTAATCTTCTATTCACATTCAGTTGCTTATTTGTTTAGTCATTTTCAGTGAAACTAAATTCTTACGTGTTCGGAGTTACAGGTTGAGTGCTGTTTATAGTAACACAATGTCTGTCTGTTACGCAACAAGAGTCAAAAATAGAGATCTCAGGTCTTGTCAGGTCTTTTATTAACTTGTGCTCCTTGGTCAACTTAAATAAATATAACCAAATCTCCAGGTCCTTCAGAGGAGATGCTTTAGTCTCATCTCTAAGAAGCTGTCTAAAGAATGTAGGGCTTCAATTTTCACATGGTATGGAAAACCGTACTGTAATGTTTAAACTTAGAAACTAGTGCCAACAAGCCAATAGGAAAAGTTACTTAGTTACTAAACTCCAGAGTTTCAGAAATGTGTATTTATTTATTGTATCTATTTGTTTATTACTTATTGATGATTATATTGAAATGATTAGCTGTGCACTTTAATAGGTTCAAGTGGTTAAATTCTAAGTAAGATGGTTTCATTTAATCTAAACCTTTTTCTGCTGCTGCAACAAGAGCCTCATAACTGCACCAAATTCAACATCTGTAGCACATTAGTTTGAAAAGAAATGCAACAATGTTTTGCATATTTACATAGCATAGTGTTTGGTAGTGGTGTGATTATTAAAAAAGCAAAACTTTTCTGTGTAAGGATCATTGTTGTTTACATAGACAGGGGAACACTAATATAATATTTTCAGTATAGTAAGTGAAAATGATTATTATAGGTAGCAGCGGTCTTCTTTGGACAGAGATGTTTGGGTGTGGGTTTAATAAAAAGCTGTGCACTGAACTAAAACAGGAAATATTATTGAACTTTATGCATGTATATGTATGCATGTTTAGTATGCATGTCTTTAAAGGAAACCCACTGTTGCCAACCATCATGCCAGAGAGCCGTCCCTCCTCACACAATCTTTCTTACTATAGACACTCACTCTCAAGATGTATGTGTCATAGGAAGACCCTCACCACCACATCAATTGATTTTGTCAGCGTCACACACAGCCTGAACATTAATGGACATAAATCCTCTCCTGTTTACAAGAAGTTACTTGTTTCTAGATGGTGCCTGGATATGTATCTGGTATACCAGAGTCTTTGCGAGGTGTCTCCTTGATGTGAGTGGCTTCTTGCTGGATAGGTCAACAAACATATCGAGCCCTTGTCAGACATGAAATATGTAACATTGCTGGCTTCATCAATCAAGTGATGGCACTCAGACATTCAGACGTGGGTCACTTTTAAATAAATAAATGTGTTTGACAGTTTCACCTGCCCAGACGATCCTGACTGATCTGTCTCCATGTTGGGGATAATTTATAATTACAAGTAAGTTATGAAATTACACGTGTTGTGCCACGTGCGCAAATGCCAAAGGTCTCTTGCTTTGAAGATGCTCATGTGGATTCTTCTGCTCTCTGATGCTGCAGACATTTAATAGACCCAGAGGAAAGGCTCTCTCTGTGATGAGTTTGGGCGAAAATTGATGCTGAAATTTAAAATTAAAAATTAAAAAAAAAAACTTATATTAACCACTTCACACAATTTGAAGTACCATTGCTTGTGCATGTCTATCCTATAATATGACTAGGTGCAGTTCAGATTTGTGCCGTGTTGAAAGTGATACAGAAATGGTTGGTGTGGCCTCCCTTTACTCTTTCATCCTTTCACCTTGGAAACTAGTCAAGGCTTTTCACTGTACCTCTTACCAGGGGCAAGATTTAGTCTCAGATGTAGTACTACACCCAGATGGTGCAACAGATAGTAATGCTACGAAGGGTTTAAAGTGCATTTTACGAACAACTGGTGCAACTGGCCCCAGAGAACTAGTTGAGGGTAAGTCTCTAGTCTTCAGTGGACTAGTTCAGGTCAAATCTTAGTTCTCTGGTGGAATACTTCAGGTCTTCAGAGTACTAGTTGAGGTCAAGTCTCTAGTCTTAAATGGACCAGTTCAGGTTAACCATCTAGTCTTCAGAGGACTAGTTCAGATTATGTGTCTTGTGTTTGGGGGACTACTTCGGGTTATGCCTCTAGTCTTCAGAGAACTAGTTTAAGTCAAGTCTTAAGTGGACTGGTTTAGGTCAAATCTTAGTTCTGTGGAGAACTGGTTCAAGTCAAGTTTCTAGTTTTTCAGAGGACTAGTTCAGATCGTCAGAGGACTAGTTTAGATTAAGTGTGTAGTCTTCAGAACTCCTTCAAGTCATCAAAGGACTAGTTTAGGTAAGTCTCCCTGGGACACTACAGTCCTTGTGAACATGCAGTGAGCAGCGGTGTACTGAGAGTGCAGTGATACCGGTTCAGTGTATCAGTAACTCAGTGAGGAGGACATGATGTCAGTGTGGTGCCTGGCGCTCGCTGCCTCCAACTGTGTGCAGTGACGTTAAAGGAGATTAGCCACAGAGACAGACAGCAGAGCAGAGCGGCCTCATGAGTGAACAGCAACATAAGCTGATCAGAGGTAGGACACATACATTTATACACTGCTTCTTTTCTGTCTGTCTGTCTGCCGATCTGTCTGTCGACTGCAAACTGTCAGTAAACTCATCGTTTGTCTTCCCAGATGTGATTTGCCATGTTTTGTGACCCTATAAAGCTGAACTGACTGTGTAGAGAGTAAAAGAAATTCTTCACAGTTTATTAAATCTGTCTTCAAACAATAATCAGTAGCTCACATGAGCATTGAATCAGGACTTATTTAGTGTAATCATTCCTCCTGTTTTTACTGGACATAATGGGAAATCCCTTCTTCCGGTGTGATCGAGAGGGGGCAAAATCCACAGTCCTCATACTGTGCAATACTATGTTGTAAAGTTTATCAGTCAAAAGAAGTGCTTGTGTTTCAAAACTACAGAATTTTACATGTGAAATTCCCTGTTTGTGTTAATAAACTGTTTTTTAGCCTGATTTTACCCCCAAACTGGTTGAGATGGGAATCAAAATGAACATCTCTCCGGTTGGTTGTTGTTTGCTGTGCAGTTACCTTAGTGATGACTGAGTAAAAGGGCCTTTTCAAGTTGAATCTCACCATCAGATGGTGGCAGGTTAGAGATGTTGGTCAACTGCAGTTTGAACAGGTCACTGATCTGCTCTTTGCTGGTCCAGCCAAAGCCTTGTTTCTACCAGGATTCTGCTTCGTGTTTTTGTTTAATCGGGCCTCAAAACTGTATTTTATTAAGCTGAATTCAGTGCTAACCACAGATTTCAGGAGTCTGCAAACAAACCGCTGAGTATGCTTGATTACTGTGTGTATGTATAGTACTTGACTATGTATTGTATTATATGATGATTTGCCATAAATTAAGCTATCCAGCAGTACATTAAAGTAAAATGATTGGTGGATTAAAGTTAATTATTAACATTAACTGTCAACCTGTCGGATACAAAGCTAATCATTGCTTGCTTATTTTATTATATAATTTCAGTACATTTTTGTGATTATACTTACTAACTTGAATTTCAGTAAAAGATCTCAGTATTTCTTCCGCCACTGTTAAAGATACAAAACTACATTAAAAATAGCTGCATAGGGCCACCGTTTAGCTCACTGAGTTACCACATGGGCTCAGTCCCTTAGCAGCAGTCATGAGTTCCGAGTCTGGCTCAAGACCATTTACTGCATGTCACTCTGCTGTCTCCCCCACTTTCACTCTGTCTCTCTACCAATAAACAGAAAAACTCTCACCCCCCCCAAAAAAATAAATTAAATAAAAATAGCTGCATCTTTAAACCTACATCAGAGTGAACATAACGCCTGCCTCCTGTGTGTCCTCGTCCAGGTGCCGTCTCACTGACTGGACTGTACCTGGTGTATGGATATGGTGCCGCCCTGCTCTGCAACCTGATTGGTTTCGTCTATCCAGCTTATTATTCGTGAGTTTTTTCTCATCTGTTTGTAGTGATTTATTCTGCTCGTCATCCAGGTGGGAGTCGTCTTCATTTCATGTTCACACTGAGTGTCAGGTGACTGATTATTGGATCCTTTCAACACTATGACAGACATGAAAGTAAGCCGTTAATACAAAAGAAGATACAATAGCTGCGTTGAAACTATATTTCAGTAAAAATCTGCAAAACAAAAAAGAAAAGGAAATTAACACTAGTTTGAATGCCAGTCCACTTTTAATGTAGAGATAAAACAACTTTAAGGAAACATAGTACAAATATCAACCCATGACGTAAAACCATTGAATGTAATATTAGAGACAATGAAAAGTAATACTGCAACAAACGATTATTTTTATTGTTGATTATTTTCTAGATTAAGCAATGTTGTTTAGTCTATGAAATGTCAGAAAATGGTAAAACATATCAATCAGTATTTCCTAAAGAAAGATTTCCAGCAAATTTTCAGCAAAAAATAACCGATTGGCAAGGCTGAGAAGGAAACACAGACATGAACTTTGGCTCAGAAGACCAAACTTAACACATTTATAGCTACAAAGGATTTGGAGAAGAGCTTTAGGATTTTACAAGGTGTTCACATGAATTTCTTTCAAGAAAACCCCTGATATGATCTGGGAGGTGAGTTGATATGGAATGACCCAGAGAGTTTTGATTACCAAACCAAATTTTAAAATATTTTTCCAACTCCCCCTGTAAAGTTAATCCTGTCTGAATGGATCAGATGCTGTGGTGCAGATGTAATCATGGTATTAGAATGTATTTCGGGTCTGTTGAACACTCTGACTCTCTGCAGAATCAAAGCCATCGAAAGTGCGAACAAAGAAGACGACACAAAATGGCTGACGTACTGGGTGGTGTACGGCGTCTTCAGCCTGGGCGAGTTCTTCTCTGATATTTTCCTCTACTGGTTCCCATTCTACTACGCTTTCAAGGTGAGAACACTCTCAGGAATAATGACCGAGATAAGAGCTTAAAAGTAAAGGTAGTGAAATTAGCATTAACATAATCAAGGGCTACTAAAGACTGCAGCTCGTCATTCACCTGATAAGTCATTCAGTGTTACGTAGAGGAAATCAGGAGGAAACTGTTGCTGAGAGAAGCCTTTAATTGTTTGTTGTGGCCTAAACACTGAAGTAAGTGTGATTTTATCTGGTGTTCTGGCTGTTACATCTCTACAACATCAACCAGGCTAACAAGCACAATAATAAAGTACGCTCTAGTAATCCACATTTGTCTGTCCTCTGTGGTTCCAGTGTCTCTTCCTGTTGTGGTGCATGGCCCCGATGTCCTGGAACGGCTCCCAAATCATCTATAACAAAGTGGTTCGGCCCATCTTCCTCCGCCACGAGGCCACGGTGGACAACATGGTCAGTGACATCAGTGGGAAAGCCATGAGTGCTGCAGAGAACCTCACCAGAGAAGGTACGACCAGTCCGAGATCACTACTGAGCGCTCTCATGCCAGGTTTAATCCTCCTTCTGTTTCTTCCTCCTCAGTGCTGTCCACCCTGGTGAAGAATAAATCCCTGGTGACGCCGGCACCACCCGAGACTAAAAGTTTACCGAGCTCATCAGGAGAAACTTCATCAGCTAAAGTCGCTCCATCACTGCCAAGTGAAGAACAAAGAGTACGAAACTACATTTGCTTTACCTTCTCCCAGTCTGCCCACCTTAAACCAGCCCCAGTAAAGCTGCCTGAACCAGTTTACTACAACTTGGAACAAGTCTGGATGAGTTCTGCAGTCTGGGTCCCGATGGACTCTCAGATCAGGTTCAGACTGCAGGATGTTTCTGTGTCAGATCAGCTGGTTATTGAGTCGTTAATATAATATCTAATATTGTTCAGACTGAATCAATAGATTAGCTGTGTACTTGCCTGACATCATGCTTGCAGAGTGTAGAGTTTGGTTCTAATTGTCAGGTCAATTTTGGTGCTGGCTCCTGGATTCATTAGACCCACGTGAATCTTAAGAATTGATCAGCTCTTTCAATACAGCAGAGTCCCGCTGACACAGATTTTTACAGCTGATCAATATTTGGAGCTCATTAAGCTCAGAGCTGAGACTCAGGACCTCCGTGTTCTGGATCGGTGAGTTTGTGAAACATCAGCTTTAAAAGATAAGGTACAAGATAGCTTATTAATATTTTTGGACATTTCATTAATATTTTTCCAACATGTTCATTTTCAAACATTTAGGAAATTTTATTTGTATATTATTTTGGACATTTAAAAAAAAAAATTT
>OMNN01101799.1:0-37288 GCA_900302755.1 Chromis chromis
CACCCCAGCCCCCTTCATAAGACCGCTTACGCTGGCAGTTCTGAATTGGGCTAAGTCCAAGTTTAACATTAGTGGTGGGGGGGGTTAGGGTGTTTAAAAAGCAGCATGCGGAGAGCTGCAAGAGTGATCACAGCCATGACTTAAGCTCCAGTAAAAAAAAGAAAAGAAAATCTGCACACTCCTTATTGCTTTGTAGTGATGGTCTTATTTTAACCACAATTTTAGAAATCCATAATACCATACAGATGTGCAGATTTCATATGTTCGAGAGGGAAGCTTAAGTTGTCTATGGGTAATTTATATCCCTGTTGCCAAGGACAACATTAGTTACCTTTGGATTATTAATTTCTGTGTGATGTTCCCGTGGAAAGCTGTAATTCATCACCAGCACTGTGGGGACTCGTCTTACCAAGGAGGCTTTCTTCCCCCCCCTCATCTTTTTCTCTTACTTTACGCAGTATTGCCACACTGCGCTGTCATTACCAGGAAATGGAGATATTTTAAGGCTCAGCTCTCTTTTATTTGGATTTCGTCCTCATCTCTTGTTCTGAGGAGATGCTGACAAATCGAATTCTTGGTGCCAAATTTCTGAGTAAAACCCCGTCATTGTTTAAGGCCAACAAAAGAGTGGTTCATTTAGACTCAATTTATTATGATTTCTTCTTTGTGTCAACAAATAGTAACACTGGCTTGGCAAATTGCTTCAGCAGGAAAGACAAAACCAAACCTTGGCTCGTTCTGCCTGTGAGTGTGCATGTGTGTCATGTGAAAAAAGTGAGTGGAAATTGTTAGTTGTTTTTTTTTGACAGATTTAAACAAGCAAACATGTGATCCTATTTGAAACAGTGCCTCCAGATAGAGATGATAGACTCGAACAAATGACACATAAAACTGACATTTTGTACTCATTTAAATAAATTTCGAAAACAGATCAGTAAGTTAACTCCTACATTTATCAAACCTTCTAACCCATTAAATGAGAATTAGCAGTTCCAGATTTGGGTCTAGTGACCAGATCCTCCTCAGGGAGTGACGGGTGGAATCTGTCTTATTTAAATCTCTGACATCTTGGTTCTGCTGGTCCCTTTGCTGAACAGTGTGGTGTTTTCATGCCAAGATCTAAATAGACCTTCAGGAAAAAAAAGTCTGGCGAGGGATTTAAAAAAGATCTTCAAATTATTTGAAATCAATCATTGCACTGTGAGGAAAATCATCTGCAAGTGGTGTAGATTTCAAACGACTGTCGGTTTGTCCAGGACAGTAAATTCAGCCCAACAAATTCAGGGAGTTGGTCGCAAAAGAAGTCTCCAAGAACTTCCAAAATTCCCCACCAGATCTGCAGGTAACGCTTTCAACTGTGGATGTCAAAGTGCTGCGTCTACAATCAGAGAGCACAAATTTGACCAGAATGGGAAGCATGCCAGGAAAAAAGGCTCTGCTGTCCAAAAAGAACGTTAGAGCCAAACTAGAGTTTGCCAATGAACATACAGGCAAAGAGCAGGCCTTTTTGGAATAATGTGTTCTGGACAGACGAATCAAAGATAGAGCTGTTTGGCCGCAGTAACTGCAGACGTGTTTGGTGCAGACCAAAGACAGCTTTTCAGGAGGAAGAACCTCACAGCAACTGTGAAGCTTGGTGGTGGAAACATTATGGTGTGAGGTCAGGGACTGGGTAGCTCACAGTCAATGGTTCAACAATGAATTTTGCATCATATCAAAGAGTGCTTGAAGATATTGTGAGGCCATCTGTCTAAAAGATGAAGTTGAACCAGAAGTGGACCTTTCAACATGATAATGATCCTAAGCAGAAAGCAGATCCACCCAGGAGTAACTCAGAGAGAAGAGATTAAGGGTTATAGAATAGTCTAGACCAAACAGCTTTAAATACCACTTCAAACAGACTGAACATGCAAGAAAATCATCAAACATCTTACAACTAACAGAATTTTACAGGAAGATTGGTCAAAATCGTTTATCAAGTTGATGTCATGTCCATAAGATCTTCCTATTTTTTCACATGACTGTAGGTACAAGTTTGGTCATTTCCATTCTCACTTTCATTTTCAAAGGGCTGTTTGGTGATTAAGCCTTTGTGTTTGGGTTAGAAGTAGGTTATTATAGAGTTTAGGCACTTAGTTGAGATGAATCAGGCTAAAGAGGCTAAATCAGAGGCCAGGTAATACAATTTGTCTATAAGGATCCTCACAAAGGTCCAAGCACAAACATATGTGACCGTGTCTGTATGTGAGAACGTAAAAAATCTATTATCACAAAGGAAATCCCCTCAATAAGCATTGGTTATGACACATATAACAAATAAGTTATCTGACAGGCTTTTTTTGTGCAGCTAGATTGCAAGTTCACAAAAGATAAAAGTACACTTCCTGCATGGTATCCGACTTAAGTAGCTAAACCACAGCTGCATGGGGCACCACTTGTAAAATCACAAACTGTAATAACAGGATTAAGTGGGCACTGAGGTCACTGAAACGAGAGTCCAGTTCCTGTAAATTAAGCATGAATTTTGCATGTGTTTAAAAGAATGTGGAGACATTGAACATCTAATTAGGTGTCCCACATGGATGACCACTGATGGCAGATTCGTTTAATGTGTCGTTAGTTTAGTTTATGAGAGGGAGAGTGTTACATCACATGGCTATAAAATGTTCAGGAATGACACAGAAAATTGCAGTTAATGTTTTTTTTCATTATCTGCCCATCACTGTCCTGATTATCTGATTATTAAAAAGATTTATAGAATAAAGAAAATATAAATCACACATTTCCAGCGCTTAATGTGATTTTCAGTGTTTTTTTCTCCCAGACCATAGAAAAGTCTAAGATTCAAATGTTTTTCAAATGTATTTATTGCAACTTTTAGAACAGGGGCCTATATTGGAATTAAACCAGCAAAACTAAATCAAGCCAGCATGTTCTGCATGTATAGTGTATAGCTCTGTGCTTCCAGCATAACCTCACAAACTGTTGGACTCACTGGTTCCCAGCATGCACTCTTGGCTTGGAATCCAACACAAGCCCGACTAATTTCCACTGAATGATTTGTAGTTTTTCTTCAAGTATAGATGTGGTCTTGCATTTTGAGCAACAATGGAAGCCAAGAAGATCCTCTATGCTTACAGTTTAACTTAATGAATGTGGAGGCAGATCTTCCTAGATGCACTGCTCTTCACAAATCAGAAGCATCTGTAAACACAGATGTCATTGCAAGAGATAATCAAGTCCTAATTCAGGTGAGCATGTTCTGTCTAACTTCCCTAAACATGTATTAACCTCCCATTCCTCCTACTCACACACTCACTCAGAAATAGACCTGTCATCTCGCCACCATCCCCTTATCGTCGAACTGCTAACAAGCCTATTTGCCTGTGACTGACGTTGATGTGATCCCTAAAGCCCCGGGCTTGGCACCAGATCGCTCCTAAGCCAAATTAAGCCTCTGTCATGCCCACCCCCACCTTCAGTCTAGTGCTCCCCCTGCCATAGGAACCCTAAATCTTTAATGACGACGGAGAGCTCCGCGTGCTCCCACGGTACAAAAGCGATGACATCTGTCTCTGTAAGTGCTGCACTCCAGAGCAAGCCCATTTGTTCTATCTCTGCTTCTTGAAAAGAAATCAAATCTAAAAGTTGAGGGAGGGCGGAGGCTGCTAAAAGACGAAGGAGGAGGTGGAGCAGAGGTTGAAACAAAGATCCTTTCTTTGTAAGGTTTATTCCGTGCCCAGTGGTCCCTAAATGTTCAAAGAAGGTGTTAAAAGAGTCTCAGCTCCACTTCGTGCTCTGGTGCTTTGGCTGCAGCCCACCTGCTCACAACTACTTCCAAGTCAACCGGGACCCCCCACCACTGAGCTGAGCTGCAGAAGAGCCAAAGTTTCTGAGAGCGCCACTGACAGGCTATGAACCGATTGACCTTTGGTCGTCGCAGTTCCCCCACTGAATATAAGTAAAATGCTTTCTTATGAACATTTATAAGAAACATATTATGGTAATTGGTTCCAAACCACAAGCAGAAACCACAAGCATTTATTTAGTTATTCTGCTGCAATGAGCGGAAACAAACCTACAGAAGACAGTCACATATCTGACCCACTGACAAAACAAAACTACAGACTTTTATGTTCTCTGTGAACAGATACAGACTCAAACACCACAACCATCTGCTACTTGCACCTTCAGTCTCTTCTACACACTTATGTCCATCCTATTGTTCTTTCATTGAGAGCTGCAACTAATAATCAATCAATCCATTTATTAGCCAATCCACATACAACCAGGTAGGTAGTAATGTTAACACTGATTTTTGTAGCACCTCAAAGATTTTGTATTATTGTTATTGAAAAGTGTTCAGACAGTATAAAATCTGTTTTATTGTGAAAATAAATAAAAAACTAAAAGTGTGTATTATTTAGGTTTAGCTGTGGATTTAGCTGAATCTCTTGTACAGACTTTTAAAGACTGTGAGGAAACCCACTTTGCCTGCAGCCCAAAGAAAAGAAGACTAAAGGCTCCATGGACACAGTGCGATGTCTCAACTAGGTGGTGTTTTAAAGTCTTTAAGCCTATGTATGCACCTATCTGATGTAATTTAGATTTAAATTATCTTTATCAATTTCAAATGCGTAACTTAAGGAACTGTTCCAGATTTTTAATTAATTTAGGGTTACATGAAAATCTTATTCTACTGTATATGAGTTGTCATGTCAAGTCAAGTCAAGTCAAGTTTTTTTATTGTCGATTCTGCTGTATGTACAGGACATACAGAGGATTGAAATTACAGTACTCTTCTTACATGTACCTCTCTACATGGCAGTCTTGTCTGCATAAGCAAACGATGAGAGAGGGAGTGTCTGTAAAAATGGCTATTAAGTGATTTGCTAAAAACTAAAAATTAATTATGCCACCCGATGTGAGCAATGGTCTCAGCTTGGCCACCCCTATAAAAATTGTCTGGCTGTGCCACCTCCAACTGTTCATTTTCAATTAGCATATTTTCAATTAGCATTTATATAAAACTATTAGAAAAATGACACAATATTCCAGGACAATAGAGAATGCTGGCCAATTTTGCTTAAAAAGGACAAACAATTTCTTAATGACCAACATTTCTGTCCAAAAATGTTTAAACAATTACATTTTCGAAGAACAAAATATTTGTTTTATATTTCAACAACTTTAATCTTTTTATATTAGCCATAAAATGTACGTTTGTTTGTTTTTCTTGTCTTTTGCCTCCTTTAAATCGCTTTGAGTTCCAGTAAGTGATGGTCCAGGTGTCGTCCTGCAGGGAATTCTGAGCAAAAGTCACTTGCTTTTTATTTTATTTTATATTTATGTCTTTATTTGCAGGCCTACAGATGTTCTTAAAATCAAGGGGGCATATCCCCAGCATCCCCCCTGACAAATACGCCTCTGCAAGAAAAGACTCGTAGTTCAGGCACTGCAGAGGCCAGCTACGACTTCACTCCGGGTCCTACTTCCTCTAGTGAAGAAAGATGGCGGCGTCCATGTTGTGCAGGAGGACGGCAGCGTTATGTAGAACTTTAAATGCTACTCCGTCCTCTAAAGCTGTACTTTCTGCCAACTCTCGGTGTGCGTTTCTACTGCAGACAGCTTCCTATAACCCCAAACCCCTGAAGCTGAACCTGCGGGCTCCGTACATCCCGGACAAGGACAGCGAGAAGACGCCGGAGTGGCAGAAGACGGCCCGGTACGACAAAAAGCTGTTCGGTCGCTACGGCTCAGCGTCGGGCGTCGACCCTGCCTCTCTGTGGCCCAGTCCCGAGGAGCTGGACAAGATTATAGCGGAAGAAAAAGAGTGGCATCCACCGTTAGAGGTACTGAAGAAGAATGTGGAAGCCAAGGAGAAGGAGGAGACTGCAAGACGGCTGGCGAGGTAAGTCAATGTTGATGCTTCAATTATCGGACAGCTAATCTGTCATCTCAACCATGATCTGCAATTTTAAACGTGTTTATAGCAGTACTTCAGTAGTGAGCAGGCTTATTTATATTATGTAGCCCCAGTTTGTGCCGCTCAAACCTTACAATAAAAGAAACAATTACATGTTTTCCTTACTAATAAATACCAGAAGGTCATTTAACAACACTGACTTTCTACAAGCTGATATAAATATGAAAAGAGACAGAGTATTTTACAACTTGTGTTACCACCAACTACCATTTGTGGCTAGTACAGTGCCGTCTTACAATTAAATTATGTTGAAACAGAATCCTTACATTTTATTTAGTCTCTTTAAAGTGTGACAGTCATGACTCCCTTTATGGTTCTATATTAAAGTGAAAAAAGAAGATTTGAAAAATTATTCCATTTAGCCATAGAAGAGACAACATCTGAAGATAACAGTAAATAATACTGGATCCCTGCTCTCATCCGTCACCTTATAACAGCTCACTTCACTAACACCGTCTCTCTCTGGGAGTGACAAATGGAACCTGTCTCATTTAAACCTCTGACATTAAGCCTCTGCTGTTGTCTTTGCTATTGAAGCATGTGTGGTGTCTACATGCCAAGCTCTAAAGTGCTCTATAAGGCCTTTAGAAAAACAGTTGTGGATGCTTTTGAGGCTGGAAAGGGATCTAAAAGCTCTTAAATTATTCCACTGTGCGCAACATCATCTACAAGCGGCGTTTCTAATAACTGCTCCGGCACATTCAGTCCAAGGGGGAGACCGATTGGTGCAAAGAAAGTCTCCAACACTGCCCAGAATTTAATCACAGGATCTGCAGGTAATTCTGCAGCTGTGGGTGTCAGAGTGCTCCATTTACAATCAGAAAGGGATTGTACAAATTTGACCTGCATGGCTGCCAGGAAAAGGCCTTGGCTGTCCAAGAAGAACATTAGAGCAAAACTACAGTTTGCCAATGAACATACAGGCCGTTTGGAGTAATGTACTCTGGAGAGACGGATCAAAGAGTCGTTTTCACAGAGTAACTCTAGACAGAAGAAAAACCTCAAACTGTGAAGCATGGTGGTAGAAATGTTCTGATTTGGGTTTGCTTTGCTGCCTCATTGCAGTCATTATCTTACTACACTATTTGTTGACTATTATGGCCCTTTTACTTCCCTCTGTGGCACTGTAGGCTTATAAGATTATGAATAGTTAAATGATGCAATCTATAAAAACATTTTATAAACTTGTCTTTCAGGGTAAAAGGTGTTCTAAATATGTTAAACAGCACAATCTGTATTTGTGGTCTTGCTGATCATTTTACCTGGCTTGTGGTGCTCGTCACTGTATAGTCTACAGTGTGCATATAATGTGCAAATATAAGCATTTAAATCTGACTTGGTTATTAGCTCTGAACTAATAATAGCAAGGGCCTACAAATGAACAAGCAGTTATGCTGATGCTGGGAAATAAAATCTATGATCACTTGAGTCATTAATAATAAGCTTTGGACCAATCTGTGGATTTGAACATGGCAGAGAATCACAGTCTAATTATTAGTATCTACAATGGATTAAATGAACAATGACAGGCTATTTAGAGCTACAATGTTGTCAACTGTTAATTTAATCAGCAACTATTTGGAAAATCACTTACTCAGTTTGAGTAATTTTGTTTATAGAAAAAAGTAAATTATTTGAATTTAACTTTTTAAATGTGAATATTTCTTCTGTCTTTGCTGGTCTATGACAGTAAACTGAATTCCTTTGGGTCGTGGACAAAACAAGATATTTGAGGGTGTGATCTTGTGCTTTGTGGCAGTGGTGGCCTAGTGGTTTGTGGCGAACTTGTAACCGGTGGGTCGCCGGTTTGAGTCCCCGGACTGGCAAGAGGTTGAGGTGGGAAAGTGAGAGCAACCGCTTGTCCCAGTCACCACCACTGTGGGCCCTTGAGCAAGGCCCTTAACCCCTGACTGCTCCCCGGGCGCTGCACCGCGGCAGCCCACTGCTCCTAGTATGTATAGTTACGGTTAACTTTGAATAGGATGGGTCAATGCAGAGAAGGAATTTCCCCAAGGGGATCAGTAAAGGTTAGATTATTATTATTAAAAAACACTGACATTTTATAGACCAAACCGCTGATTAGGTAATCAAGAAACTAATCGACAGATTAATTCACAATGAAAATAATCAATTGATTATTTCATTGACCGATTCCTTAGTTTTAGTACAAATACTAAAATGACACTTTTTCCATGTTAAATGTTCTGCTGAATTACACAGGAAGTAGTTTTGGTTTAATCAATTATTCTCAAATTCTGATTTCCATCAGGAACTGATTTACAAGAACATTTAAACGTTACCACTGTGCCATTCAATGCCAACTTAAAAGTCATGGTAACATGCTGATGTCTAGCAGACATTGCTCATTGTGGTCATAATCTAAGTTCAGAGCTTTCCTGCAAATTGGCACTTAAAAGCTCAGCAGAGGCTGATGTTCATGTCATTATTTTTAGCAGGTTTTCAGTCATTAACCAAAATATTGGAGAATTTTCAGTCAAAAGTCAGTCGCAGAAGTGATTATTTGGCCTTACGCGAGTGTCTGTATCAAATTTCATGTAAATCCATTCAAAGCGGGGGCCCACCCATTACACAGCTATTGTAGTATGATGGGCAACATTAACATCTGTTATACTAAGTTTTACTGTTTCCATTGCAGAGAAAAACTCATCGCAGCAAACATGGCCAAAATGCCTAAGATGATCGCTGACTGGCGCAAAGAAAAGCGTGAAACCAAACAGAAGTTAAAGGAGGAGAAGGCTCGCCGTGCAAAGTTGTTGGCTGAGGCCAGAGAGCGTTTTGGCTACGCAGTGGACCCCCGCAGTCCCAAGTTCTTGGAAATGGTCGCTGAACTAGAAAAAGAAGAGAAGAAGAAGAAGAAACTATTGAAACGCAGACTGAAAGAAGAGCAGGTGGCGGCCCCCGTTACACCTCCTGCCGCCTCCTCATAGTCTCGGACTGAGTCACTTCAGACATAAATAACTGCTGGACGTTGGTCTGACTTTATTTAATATGATGAAGATGTGCTGCAAAACACAATTCACATGGACCGATTGTTTAGAGGACCTGAAAACCCGTTTTGTTTTGTGTTACCCGACACCTTTTGTAATGATCTGGATTTAAGAAAGCACCATTGTTTTTCTTCACTTTTCCTGCCATATCTGTTAATTTTTCAGGATCTCACCATATGTAAAGCTGTCACTGAAATAAATGTAACATCTGTACAGACTACATTTTTGTCAAAAATGCTTTTAAAGGAAGATAAACAATAACAAGACGGCAAACTACAGAATGCTAATTAAGATTGTAGATTAACAGACATTCATCAGTACAATTTTATTTATTGAAAATGCTTTTTTTTTACACTGTCAGGTTTCTGGAATATGCACACCACGCTCAACACTGAATTGTGATTAAAATCAAACAGCTGTGGCTTTACCTGTTTAGCTGTGTTCATATGTATTTCCACAGCATCCATAGTGACCCACAATACATGTGTCAGGGTGCAAAGAATACTGGCTGTGGGTTATAACCTGCTTCACACCAGTTGACTATTAACTAAATGACTTACCATGTGAAATATCAGGAACGTTATAAATCCAAAACAACATCACAGTATGCTCAATTTAATTATGTTATAATCACAGAACTCTTATAATACAGTCAAATACTGTACATTTTATTAGATTTTAAATTATTTCTAGTGGCTTTCATTCAGTTAAGATTCAGTGTTTAATCATCAATGTAAACATATCTATAAAATAAAATGGTTATTGTATATACACTCAAGTCTCTGTTAACCTGTGGAATGCTGGGAAATTCAAGCTCACTCTGCTCTGACAAGGATGGCCCTTATACCTTTTGTCCAGTTATACGTACGTGCTAACCATGACTCAGAAATACCTTAAAAAGTCTATCTGACCGCAACAATAAAGTACCCTGTGTTCACTTGTAGACAAAATATTTAAGTTAAAAACTGGGTATGAAGCTAAAACAGCTGTAGCCGTGAGGGAAATGCAGAGTCCAGTGTGAGAAGCCTGAGCTGTCATGAAGACCTGTCCTCTTACAGATGGGTGTCGTCCTCCTCACCAGGGTCTGCCTTCAGTTTGGCCAGAGCGGCGTGAACCCTGAACTGTGTACGAGACTCCATCGAGTACTCTTTGTAGTTGTGTCTGCAGGTCAAAACAGTAGATGTGGTTAAATAGTAGTCTGCTATGACATTTTATTTACTTTGCTATTGATCCGCCCATTCAAGTTCAAATCCATCGCAACTTCAAAGTCTTTAAAAAACCCACGATTATCCCACTGAGCAGATATTAGCGTTTACATGGGTGGAGAGCGACCTCTAGTGTTCCTGTAGTGGATTTACTCTGAGCCGACAGTAAAAAAAGAACTCCATCTTTTGTAAAACAATCCTAATCAACCGTCCTGGAATGAAGAGTTTGTATGTGAAACTTTGCATCAGGTATAACAGTAGCTATTTATTATGGAGTCATAAGAGTGCCATAAAAAAGAATACATTTATGAAAGAAAAATAAATGTGGAAATATGAAAAAAAGAAATAGAAGAATAAGTAAATGTGGGGAAAAAAGAAAATATTAAAGAACACCTACAAGGGTTTTCATTGATTTTCACATTGATTTGTTGATTTATTTCTGCACATATTTATTTTATAAAGTCTCATTTTTGAGGGTTAGTAAAGGTACACAATGAGGGTTAGTCAGTGAGGCAACAGAGACACTCCATACTGAAATCCATGTAGATAAAACAGTAATTCATATTTCCTGACACATTAAAGTATTAGTGTTCGAGACATCGAGAGCCTGGATGCTGCAGTGTATAACGTGGGTTTTTAAAGATGTGCTATGAATGAATGGTACCAATAAAAGGCTGTAGAGTGGTGCAATGGTCATTGAACATTTTTTTGGACTGAGATCTATTCAAACAGTCACAGCACTGCAGTATGTTAAAAACACAAGAGCCTCAGCCAACACAGAGGACTTGAACCCAGACACAGTGTTATTAGAAGGTTGATGTGTCACGTCTTAACACGTGGATTGTTTTTGCTGTTCCTGAAAGGCTCAAGCTGTCAATCAACCAGCTTTGGATGGGCCTTCCTTCCCAGGCTGTGCAGTCATTTCCTGCACAGTAAAATCCTGCTTTGGCTGGAGCTTTTTAATGAGGACAACAGGCAGCAGACACAACGCAGACTACTGTGTGTTAAATCATAGATATACGTAGATACCTCATTGGTTGCTGCTGTCACCGCTATGTGTTTGCATGTCCAGCATATTGGAGCAGTCAAGATCACAACGAGATGCAGACTTCTCTACAGAATAAAGTGCAACTCGATTCTGAACTGATTGTATTGAATTTCTTTTGTATTATAAACATATTGTTACCAGGGATGTCCTGATTAAGTCTTTCTTTTTCCGCGATCCAATTAAAGTAGTTTAATATTTAGTGTCTTTCAATACCCAAAACCATTTTCTTAGATAATATACACTTTAAGTATTGTAGATAGAGCCTCTTACATTTTAATACTGTAGCAAACAGAGGAGGTGGGCACTTCCATGTTGGCAATAGAGAGCATTGTGAGAGTTTAGCTAATAAGGGGGCACAATGACAAAGTCTTCTGTGAGGCTTAATGATCACTGGCTAGCATATATCAAGAGGGGATCAGTTAGGGCACTGTCTAGGAACTACATTTCTGCCAATGCCACCAAACGGCAGGACACGTGCAATATATTAGATAGTTTTATAATCAAAATGTAAATTTGTACCATCACAATCGATGCTCGTGTAAAGACATTAACTTACTTGGCTTTGTGCAGTAGTTTAATAGCCTCGTCCCTCCTGCCTTGGTCTACATAAAGCAGACTGAGCTCCACCAGACAGTTGGGTACCAGGTAGTGGTCAAACTTGATCTTCTTTTCACTGAACACACACACAGAAAGAGGTTCAGAGTTCAGGATTTGTGTCGCATACACCTTCATTTAACACGTTAACTCTTTACCCTGCACTGCAATGAGTGTGACATTTCCAGTAGTGCTGTAAAAGCAGTAGAGTCTATGCAGCTATTCAACTATTTGAACAAAGAAATGTCTCTCACAAGTCAAAAGTAATGTCAGTGTAATTGCAACATATAGACAAAATCACCGCATGACTTAGTGAGTTACAAGTATTTTATGTTTACTGAGCAAACATGGCCTCGTCAGTGCATACAGTTTACAGCTGCACTCAGACAGTTTAAACAAGAGACATGCAGACATATGGCAATTACAATTTTTTACAAATGCCAAGCAAACATGTTTGAAGCCTTTTGGGCCCAATTATATATGTTTTTTCTCATTACACATAGTGTCATGAAATTTTAAAGCGTGATTTTTCTCATCCTAATTCAACAAGACACACAATCAGCATCTTCACCAGTGGTGCAAAATCTGCCTCCAGATTCTCATATGCACAGCAATGACTGATTTGCTTCCACAGAAGACGAATGGATTTCAGTGTGAGCAGGGAGTAAATCGCCCATAGAACTCACCTAGACCACACTTTGTTAAAGCATTCCTCTGCAGCCTGGAGGAGACCTTGGTTCTTCAAACACAGACCCTTCAACATGTGGATCAAACAGCGGTCATCCACCGAATACTCATTTACTGCAGAGGATGAAGCAGACACCATTTAAAACAATATGAAGAGCTTTGTTTAGACCTGGTTCGTGGTTTGAGGAAAGTTGCATTACCAGGAGATTCCAGTAGAGAGCGCTCTGCCTCCACCAAAGTCTGCATCATGCCTTCAGTCAGCTCTGGTCTTTTGCTGATCATACTGAAGCCGTTCCACATGTACATCATCTCCTGTAAAGAAGCAGTTCATCCTGTTGGAACACTCAGTCAATCAAACATTATGCATGTCTATGTATGTGTGTTTTGTTGTCTTCATCTATACCAGCACTGGTATCGGTAGCCTGACTGGGGAAGCAGCCTTGTAGCGTCTGGCTTTACGGATAGCGAACTTCTCAGTTGGAGGAGACTTTCCTGCTATCTTCTGCTTTAAGGTGGGCACCTGTCTAAAGACACAGGAGAAGAAAATGGACAAATCCAGAACCAAGGCATGGCTCGGAGACAGTGTCTAATCTGATACACTTGCATTAACTGACTTTTCTGACATTGTGGGAGCAATGCAACAAGCAGGCAACACAGTTGCATAATATCACAGTTGAGGGATATTTCTCACTTTTTACAGTGCATATAGTGATTTGATTCACAGTAATTACAGTAATATTGTTTAGCACAGCTGTAAAAGTGCATTTATGTGTACACGATGACTATCCTCTATATCATACGTTTCTGTGGAGCACTGGCTGCACATGTTCTAACAAATTAACACCGTTTACAATCTGCAATTAAGCCCATGAACAGTGGAGGCAATATATCAGTATGTAAAGTAATGCCAGCAGCAGAACAAACCACAAGACCAGAAGGTTTTGCAATCTGCACTGGCACAGCTGCTCATTTTTCCACCACAGTCTCGCCAACAGTTTCCGCTTGTTTCGTTACGCCGTCACAGCTCCACCAACAGGCCTGGCGTGTTTATTACATCGTTTTCAGTCGTTTTAGGTGAATTCGTGTGGACGGTCACATTTACTGAAACGGCTCCGTGTGGACGAAGAACGTTTTGGAAACGATACGCGTTTCGGCTTCGTGTGGACGGGGCCTAAATGTTACCATTTTAGTAAGTTTCATTTTGTGTTTATATTGTATACAGTTCAATGTGTAGCATCAGGCAGGAGTCATTCAGCTGCAATGTGCCTTTTTTAAATCTTGCATTTTCACACAAAGGAGAGAGCCAATATAGCGTGAGCCTAAGGCCTATAATGGTATTTACCAATGAGCAACTTCTAAGGCAACAGCGGAATATGCAAAGAGTATGATATTGCAAATATTTTTGACAAATATTTCAACTTTTTCCACGATCTGTCTGGAGAATATAATTTGTTGGCTTTGGCATCTCTGTAGAACTACAATGCTTCATTTACTTTGTTGTGACACATTTTACCTTCATCATAACACTGCAGCTCCTATAATTTGGATCTTGCACTTGGCCATATTGCTATTTTGATCATATTTAGTTTAACTATTCAGCCCTATCCAGAGTTATAAAATAAAACTAATGAGAAAATGCCCAGAACTGCAGTTCCTCAAATGTCCACTTGAGGCTGACTCCAAAAGTGAGTCAATCCCCATAGACCCCCATGTTAAAATGTCCAACTTTACAGCAGAAATAAACATGTTTACACCCTGATACATAAATCAGTTTTGGTCTCTGTAGCTAATTTCTCCACTTTTGACAACTGTACCAGGGGTTAAGTGTCATACATCTCACTCGTTCAAATTATATTAAGACTTAAAGTTATATATAATTAAGTGATGGATAGGTGCCATCATCAATGGTATTTACCTAAAGAGCTCCACCTCGTCCTCCCCAAAAGGCCTGGCCTCGTCCTCAGGAAGCATACTGAGGTAAGCTGCTTTCATGTACACATACATGGCCTAAAAAAGAAACAGCAACAGGATTCATTCATTTATTTCTCAAGATGTTTGACAAGAAAACTCCTTTTTAAGTCTTGACTCATGTACCTTGGACCAGCGGCTCTCTTGGCTCAGCAGGTCTGCGTAGAAGTATGCCATCTTCCAGGCACGCTTATAGGTGAAGCACCACATCAGCTCCCAGTAGCACATGTGGTGAAACTGCTTCCACGTCTGCTGGGCCTTGCAGCCTTCCTCAAAGAGCGCCACCGCCTGGGAACACAGGGAAACAACATGATGTAACAGAATGAAAAGGACAGTGACGCCGCATTTGAGATATGTTGTGTATTAAATATTGGGTGTTGGTCCTTTTGGAGCTCAGTGCCTTAAACATGGCAACAATATTACCACTGTAACCAAAGTATTTCATGCTTCACTCAACCCCCAATAAGGTGCAATCACTTTTTCTCATGTTAAGTGTATGTGAACAATGTGTTGCATTAAAAATAATAAAATGTCTGTCATGTTACGTGCACATTTTCTGAAACCCACCTCATCAATGTTCCCTTTGATCTCCTCAATTCTGCCAGCAAAGAAGAGGAATATTGCTCCCTGGACAGAGGGGGAAAAATACAAATCATAAAATGTAATTTCAGCCTGCAGCCAGCCAGCCTTTGCTCTGTTGAATTTTCTGCAATCATATAACACATAATTGAACAATCATTCATGGCAGTGTTTAACCATTCTGCTTCAGTACACACTGTGTCAGAGCTTTGAGTTTGCTCTCTGGGATGGGCGTGTGGGTAAAAGGTGGAGTGGAAACAGGGGCTGAGAATTTACAAGAATGTGAGTCAGCTGGAGTAGAAGCAGTGATAGCAAGAAGGTGTGTTAAATGATGGTTGTAAGGATTCTGTGTGCTCGAGTGGAAGGTGGAGTGTGGTCCAGATGAAAGTAATCAGGGTGTGGAGGACTGTGGATGATTGTTAGTGAGTGGACAACAGAAAGAAACAAACAATGTGGAGGCAAGGAGCAAGTACAATGATGGGGTGAAGATAGAAAGATGGAAAAAACAATGATGTGAAGCAGTCAGAGAGGAGAACACAACTTCAGATGAGAAGAGATGAAGAAAAACTACAACCAAGGTCAAAGTTTGATCACATTACCCCATTAAACTTATTTTTTTCCCAAGAACTTAGCGAACACTTTAGAAAGTACAATTATTGCTCCAACCTATTATTATTTTCATGATCGATTATGCTACAGTTAATTTTCTCACTTCATCATTTTATCTAGAAAGTTACAGAAAAGAAAGGCCGGTTATAATTTTGCACACTTGACAAACCATCCACAATCTGAACATATTCAGCTTAAAATCCTGAAAACATTCAATCTTCACATTTATGAAGCTGTACCCAGCAGATTTAGGCATTTTTGCTTTTAACTAATGAATAAAGCTACTATTTCATGACAAAAATGGTTTCCAATTCATTTTCTATGTCAGCCAAGTAATAGTTGCAGTTCCAGTTACAATGTGATTATCATATTTATCATCAATTCATATGATCAAAGATGTTAGATGTTACTTTTACCTTAGTGACAATATGAAATGTATTGCATTTGTATTTTGACAAAACTTTGACAGTTTTCCCTGCAGCCACTTGTGGTGTTGCAACAATAAAAGCCCCCTTAAAGCATTTTCCTCTTAGATCACAATCATCAAGGACAAGTTGGCCAAACTGTCGACAAGATAACTCCAACTGCAAACAAGCTTAGTTTTTACTTTATTAATAATCCGTGGAGGGTTTTATATGTTTAAAAGTGTCCCAGTGGCTAGAAAAGGAAGTGTTCTTTATTGAGCTTCACAAATTAGAAGCAAACTAAGAAGCTAGAAATTATTTTTGGCCCATGTATCAGACGGCCAATTTCCATTTCAGTGAGGGGGTGCTAGTGTTGAGTCCAGTATCCTGTTGTCCTTAATACATCCGTGCCTGTAAAGCCTTGATTATACTCCCTTGTGATTTTGCATACAGACAGCTGCAGACACCACTGATGCAAAGTTGTTATTATACTACTTTGTGGTCCACTTGAGGGACTCTGCTCTATACATGTGCAGTAGATTGGCATCTACACATTCTGTGCACACATACTTCTGCACTTGTAGTGTCGCCACATGAACACAAATTTGGGCTGTAAACAGGCGTCCATGGAGAGGTCAACACCCGCTACATTTGGGTAGGTAACAAAATTTATGTCACTCCAACCTCACTGAACCCTCATTTACTCCTTGAATACAGAAAGTATGAAACTGGCCTAAAATAACCCTTTATGAAGGTTATTTTATCGGATTTCAAAGCTCCTCCAGGGCCACAGTAGACATTACATACCAATTTTCACTGGCTGTGCAGGACGGACTTTGACTAGTCATTTTACCTTAATCTGTAAAAACAATGCAAATCCCTTTTAAGGTCCAGTGCAACCAGAAAGTGAATTCTTCCTTGCACCACTGTGAAACATTTGGTCTCCTAGGTCAGTTGAACGTGGCAGTGCTGTGTGGATTGTGTAGGAGCAGTGTGAACTAGCACTAGGGGGGGTGACTCTGGGACGCCAGAGCTCACCGCTTAGCCTCCTGGAGGTGTCATGGGACTAAGTAGGTGAAACACCGTTGAAGGGAGGTTTCCACCTGAGACGTGTTAGGAATCACTGCTCACGGGTAGATATAGAGACAGATTAGGGATCCTAGGTCCTTCATTGAGTACATATCCTTTTTTAGCACAAGGGTCTTGTGTTTAAAATAACTTACAAGCTTGATGACACAGTGCCTACTTGAAGAGCTGACACCCGAGCTACGTCCACACTATTACAGATTTATTTTAAAAACAGAACAGAAATGATCACACACACTTTCAGAAATCCTTAAGACATAATAATTACATATCATTCACACACAGCAGGCACGTGCATCATAGTACAAATAAGAAGCAGAGGATTGGTTGTTGTAGAGTCATGCGATAGGGACTTGGTAAATCAGGGAAGGGGATATAGTGAGTATTAAGAGGTGTTTGTGTTTCCAAAAGTCTCCATTTCTGCCTCTCTACACGTCAACACTGCAAACTGAGTTTCTGAAAATCTTAATCCTTGAGGGAGTTCTCAGCTTTGACCAAAAACTGTGTTTACGTGTGGACTAAAGGCCACATAGAAAAAGCTGCGTTTTTTAAAAAAGAATACCAGTTTGCACACACTTCAGTCAGTCCCAATAGATCCCTGAGCTTTTTTGCTCTGGGTCATGGACACCTCTTGGGCATTTTGTAACCAGAATTCCTTTTGTTCAGTAAAGTGGAATTAAGGAAGAACAACAAAATTACACTCATTAAGTTCATACAATTTATGTAAAAGTAGTACTTGCACCGTCGACTCCTGCCAACCACTCCTCTTTCGTGGAACACTTTATACTTTAGCAAAGGAGGTTCAATAAAAGAGGGTTTGAACACAGTAAAAACACAGTTACATTAATGTCCTCCTTTTTGGATGCTGTGTTCCCTTTGTCTCGCATCTACGTTCAAATCCACTGATTATAGGAATTCAAATGATGATTTTGCCAGTTGTATGTGATTTGTTAAAGCACAACACTCCAACTAAAACTTCTGCTTATATTGAATTCTAAAAAATGCTTACTTCATTAGTCTGCAAGAGCCCATTTGTCCCTGGTTTTTGCTTTACAGTGACTCACTCTGTAAACAGATTAGGGTATTTTTTAATTATTACTTATTTAATTACTTACCCGCGGGTAGCGGAGGCGGAAAGGTTTCAGTAATCTGTCAGCTTCAGTCACGTCTCCCTCGCCTGTACCTAAAAAGATAAAACAGAGATATGACATGTGGAAATCTTCTGAGTGAATAAAATGTGAAATTCAGTTTTTGACAGAATCAGAATCATCTGAATCTCAGATGTATTAACTGGGTACCTAGTATGAATGTGAGGAAGGTGTAGAAGCAGAGCAGCAGCAGAGCGCACAGCATGGAGCGCAGGTTCATCCCTGTGGCACCATCACGCAACAGGGACAGACCATATTCCTAAAAGGTTCACACATGTAGAAAATATTAATGAGGGGGTGTCAGTTAATATGTGAATGTAAGATGGACGAAATGTATTATATATATTGAATCCACCTTGTCTCCAGAAAAGCCTGCAAACTCCAAAACTTTGAGTATCCGTGGAGGAAATAGAGAAAGTGTCTGGAAGTAAAGAAGACCTGATAAACTTGCAAAGTACAAACACATATAGTCAGCCAGTAAAGATTGTAGAAGAATATAGATTGTGAGACCTACCAGATTAAACGCCCCCATTCCAAATGATATTCCTCCCTCTAAGTGAACGTGGCTGGGCCCTTTGACACAGTGGTGAGATTTGATAAAGGAGTGCAGTTCTCTGGATGATAAAGACAAGTGTGAAAGCTGTTTAACAACACGGCTTATCATAACAACTAGGGATGCACAATCTGCCGACTTAAAATATACATACAGCAATAGGAAAGTCTGACGAGCTTAGCAAAGATCAGAAAAAGCAAATCAGTGACTCAAACAGGTCAGAAAAGTCACTTGGAGCAATTTTAAAACAGCTACAGAACCCACCTAAACCATACCTACCGTCAAACAAGGTGGTGGCAGTGTTATGCTCTGGGGCTGTTCTAGTGCCAGTGGAACTGGTGCTTTTCACAAAATAAATTGTATAATGAAGAAGGGGGAAAACCTAAAATCATCAGCCAGAGAGTTGGGTGTTAGATGCAGTTGGGTGTTCCAACAAGACAGTGACCCCAAACGCACAACAAAAGTGATACAGAAATGGCTAAATTAGGCTAGAAATAAGGTTTCAGACTGCCCTCAGCAAAGTCCTGACTTAAACCCCATCAAGAACCTGTGGAATGTGCTGAAGAAACAAGTCTGTGTCAGAAAGCCAACAAATTTAGTCCGACTGTACTAATTCTGTCAATAGGAGTGGTCAAAGATACAATCAGAAGCTTGTGGACAGCTACCAAAAGCACCTAGTTGCAGTGAAAATAGGAACGTTTAGCCAAATATGAGCATTTCTGACAAAGCAAATGTTGTCATATTTCCAGAAGACCTATAATAACTGTATGAAAGAACTAAAATGCATAATGTCATAGTCATATTTAAGAAATATTTTCCAACACTGTTGGAAACGTGTCTGTCAACATTCAAGGGACACTTCAGGGATTAATGTTACACTTTGACAAAGATTGAAAACTTGTAAATTACACGTTTCAGAAAGAATGATGAAGATCAAAGCAGCATGGAATGAGATATCCTCATCAAAATTAATGGTCCACCTGCAAATACAATGTAGCCTACACTTCCCATAATGCAACTCAACAGCCGTCCCACTGCCAAACTGCCAATTACACCTGGGCTCTCTCGCAGACATTTTGCGCCCTTTATGCACACTTTATGTAACTCTGCGTTTCTCCAACTTTGTTTAACATCATAAATTACCTCAGGCGAAGGGTTACCAGAGGAAGCCTGGAAGCATTTAAAAAAATAAAAATAAAATAAAACGGCAAACCAATGTTACTAGAAAAAAATTGTTTTCATGTAAGTTTAAGCACATAACTGGTGATTCATGTTTGTTCTTATTAATGACACGGTGATCAATTCCAAGCACCATGACCATATTAAAGTAACGTATGAAATAAAAAGTCCCAAACACACAATCGCATGACACATTTTTTGGCATTTTCAAGGTAATGTGACAGGTAAAGTGTTGTCCCATTACTATTCATACCATTTCAAGCCGTCAATCACTGACCAGGTGATGACAGTTAAGTCTGTGAGGGTTTAGTGCTTACGTTTTAGGATGAAGATTTTGATTTGGCCTGAGTATCCAAACCCCAAACTAAGACGATACTTATAAACTCACATTGACATCATCAGGGTAAAGAACAACTGTTTCCCCAGGCTGAGCAGAACATCTCACAACCAGTAAGGTGAACTTCAAGAGTAAAATTGGTGGAGTGGCCCTTTAATAATGGCAATGTACAGAATATGCTTTTACTGCACATTACACTACTGACATTCACTTACTTATAAGCCTTGTTTTGTCATTAATTACTTACTTGTAAATCAGGTAACTGTTTCGCACTTTGATCCCTCCTTTGATAAAACTCACCATGCTCTCATCCTGCAAAAAAGAATGTGTGACATTTCAATTATATGTAGCTCAAGTACCACAGTTATAACACAA
The DNA here is from genome assembly GCA_900302755.1 of Chromis chromis. Taxonomy (NCBI): domain Eukaryota; kingdom Metazoa; phylum Chordata; class Actinopteri; family Pomacentridae; genus Chromis; species Chromis chromis. Next base: position 20,767 of record OMNN01101799.1, read on the forward strand.
GATGAATAGAACTTCTATACCATATGTTCATTTGATATTTTCTACAATTTGCACATTGTTGGAAACTGGTTGCTGTTCATTAGAATATACACATGTATCAGTTAACCATATTAGCTTACTGCACCTGTAGGAAGGTGAGAGCAGCTCTTTGGAGTTGACACTCTGCGTAACACACTTCTGCGTGGAGCTGCACTGCAAAAACACACCCATAGACACACACATTAAGTAATATATAACATCAAAGAGCACAGTCAACAAGCAATAAAGTGTAAAATTCAAACCTTGCTATACGGTTTATCTACCAGACAAGGGCTGCCAATGAGAATCCTCCATTCTTTAATTTTCTGTCTTCTGCCTGCCTTCCCCTTATTGATCTTGTACATACACACACTACATTATCTTTTAACTATGTTTGCTAAAGTCAACCATCTGCTCATTAAGGCTCCACCTGTTAAAGTGTGGAAATAGTTTCACTCCTTACACATTCATACCAAAAAAAGGCATGTTTTCCTTTGTGCACTAATAACCGGTGTTCCCCAGGGATTAGTGCAGGTACCACTCATTTTTCCTTCTTTAGCTTTTCCGATTATCGCTAAAATGCTAATAATCCTTAAGTAATCTTTCAGCCACACTAGCAAGCTCTAGGTATATCAATATGGGCTTGCCAGTCTACCATTTTGGTCCAGTTTGAAATGTCTTAATGCCTATTACATGGATTGCCATGAAAAGACATCCATAGATGGCTTTCCACTGCAGAAGGTCAGGGCGGGCATGAGGTGGTGCAAACATTGACAGGAATAACCCTGTAATTGGCCCCTTCAGCCTTTCTGTTTCCATGGCTTCGACTGCAACGTTACTGCCTCCAAATCACAACAAATAGTAGTTCGTAGATGTTATATGAGCATGTAGGAAAAAGAACAAAGGAGGGATTGTTATGTTACTCTAAATGGGAAATTTTAATCTGTTGAGAGTGAAGTTTAGGAGACTGTAGAAAAAAAGGTGCTTGTTGTCCTCCCTAAGTTTAACCAATCAGCACTGAGACCAGTACAATAGTTTCCCCTCCAAAACAGCCCTGAAAGAGGTTCTACAAGGGTGGATCTTGGACTCAGAACATGCACAAAGATTCAGGCCGACCTAAAATTGCCTGCATGTTCCTGCAGTGGAAAACAGTTTCATGTCCCCCCTCAGAATGAACTGTAATTTCTAGATTACCCTCTAACTTTATACAAAGCTAACACTAAACTAAGATAATGTTAAACATTATACGTACTTTATATCAGTATTTTAGCATCATAACTATGGCCATGTTAGCATTTATCTTGGCTATGCACCCCTTTGTGTAAGTGCAGCCTCACAGAGCTGCTTTCTCAGTACACGCTGAAGGAGAAATTGAGTCGAAAAAAGGCTCTATAAGAAGCCATACAGAGAAGCTGACAGCAGAAGTTGACCTTTTGAAAAAGAGAAAGAATGCAGTCCAACTCTAGTATAAATACACTTTCAACCATTTGTACATGTTATCCTCAGCAATCCACTGGAGAAGAAAGAAAATACAACCCAGATTACACATTTTTTCCACTGCATTTATTATTTTGGATGTATTTTCATTAAATTCACCACAGAAGTGAGACATCGAAGCCTTTTTACCTTCAGTGAATGATTCCCCTAATGACTTGTTTGCCAGACCTGGGGATTTCCGTCGAAACCTGAAATATCAGACAATGCTTCAGTACATTGTGTCACCAGTTCTTCTGCTAGATGTGTTCTGACAAAACAATCATCCACTAAATGAATGTGTCCATTTCTGCTCTGTTAACAGCTGCTATTATGGCTTCTCTCATGCAAACACACTCAAATTGCTGCAATGGTCAATGAAGAGTCATAAATTTAAATTCCCCTGTTAAAATTTGCCTCTTAAAGCTCATGGACTGAACAAGGAGCATTGAAACTAACATGCATTGTTAAAGACGTGGAGACTGACTTGTTTTTAGTCTACTACGACTAAATGTGGTGAATAGAATCGATACTCCCTGACCTCTGACAGACCTCCTGGGCACCCTTCATGGTGTTTCCTGCATTGCTGATGTCATCGTGCTGGAACGTCATCATGGCCTGCATTTCCAGCACTGTGGCGTAGATCAGAGCATGGTACATACTCTCATTCACTCTACATAGGAAACACATGGAGCCACAGGATCAACACCATAAACCTCATACTGCAAGCAAACACATGCAATGTTAGGTAGCTACTGTATGACCGACGCATTTCCCTGCAGCGAACAGATAAGAGTAAATATCTCTTTATTCTTTCGATCTCCTCTCCCATCGCGCTCTGTCTTGTGCACAGTGTTTGTTCTGCAGGGCTGACATTCTGCTGGCTGTTGAATCAGTCAGACATTGGGCGTCAGCTTCAGCAAACACTTCATATCCTGGAGAACTGAAGCCTGACAGGAAGGGCTCCGTCTTTGCAGTTCACACCGCATAAGTCTCTAAACATCACAGGAGGCAAAATACTGCTGACATCATGCTGAAAACATACAACTACCAATGTGCTGTCTACAGGCCAGTTAACACCTCTGTGGAGCCAAACCTGGCTGAGGATTATTCTGTTACCTTGGTCGCAGCCTCTCCAGGCTCTCGTTGAAGTGGTTGTTAAGGAAGAGATCCAGGGCCTCCATACACTCATCCAGGCACTCTTTCAGGGTCATCTTAGAGGAGCTGTTGCACAAATACAAAAACACACAGAACAAATGCAAATGTACCGAGATGTTGCACGATGTTCATGCTTCAGAAACCTATGAGGGTTATAAATCTGTCTGCTTACGATAAACCAACAACCGCACTATTTATCAACTTACATGCTTTCAAATTTTATGATCTGGCAGATCTTAACACTGCACAGATAAAGCACTAATTAGTTTAGTTCCCAATTGTATTCAGAGGTTGCTTGAAATTAGAGAGAGCCAGTGTGACCTCAAAGGAAAAGGTATGTTTAAAAAACTGGACAGGTGACAAAATTAAAGGAAAATGTGCCACCAGAACAACTTCAGTGCTTCTTGGCATTGATTGGAACTCTACTAGAGGTATGACCACCAGTCTTCCAAAAGAAATTCCCCCAGTTGGTGTTTTGATGAAAGTGGTAGAGGGTGCTGTCTAGCATGTCGGCCCAAATTCTCCAAAAGGTGTTCAGCTGGGTTTAGATTTGGTGATTATAATGGCCATAACACGTGATTTATCTCATTTTCATCAAACCAAACTTAGTTTCACTCCACAAAAAGTTCTGTGTTTTCTACAGCAAAAGTAAAACAACCTACAACATACAGCATCTGTGAGTGAAATATCAGATAAATGTCAAATGATCCTAAACTGTACCTCCTCATAGTAATCAGATTACTCTAAGTGGAACATTAGAGTTTGTTATGATGTCATATTAAAAATTAACAGCTAAGTTTTACTATATTAAAAATACAGGCAACAGACTGCAAAAAAAATAATGTTTCTGAGCAATTTTGGACTGTGGTTTGTGCACTTTGCTGTTATTTTGCACTAACCTGGAGGCAGGTTCATTTAGTAAAATAAAAGTATATTAGATTTAAAAAACAAAACAAGAAACTGACTCCTCATGCCATTTGAATGGGAGAACTGTCATCCTGGGAGAGACCCTCAGGATAAAAATGTTTCATCATAGGATAAAGTTGATCAGTGATAATGATCTGCATTGATCCTTCATTCTAAGGGGACAAGTGGACCCAAACTATGCCCCCCACAGTACAACAGAGCCATCAGATTGCCCCACTGTAGGGGTCAAGAGTTCAGGTTTTTCTTTTATAGTTGGTGATTAAACCCCTAAAACCTGATCTCTGTGTATCAAAGTTATATATTCAGAGTTTCGTTCCCATGAAAATAATCCCATCCTGCCTTAATATGGCTTAGAAGTAACTCTACACTGTTGCTTCCTCTAGAATGTGACGAGCTACATAGTCCTCATCGCTCTCTCCATCTACCCCTCCCTACTTGCTGCAGCTCCAGCACACCAGCTCACCTACACTCTGCTCAAACAAAACTGCTCTACGTCACACAACATCAGGTTGTAATACTGGATCGGGAAACCAATTCCACAGAAGGATAATGATACAGAAAGCTCCACCCTGCTAGTTTAACAGGATTGGTTCTTTGGGTTTGTTATGTTTGAAACGCCAGAGGGCTGAATCTGTGTTTTTGAGTCTCTCCAAGACTGGTGGACATGCTAAGCAATAGTGTTGACTGTTTGTTTCGCTTGTGATGTGTCTTCCAGCACATAAAAAAACCCATATGGACATGTTAACAAAGTAAAAAACTGGATTTTCACATGAGGGGTCTTTAATCTGTCATCCATGTGGAGATGCAAAGGCGTAAAATTGTGGAGTAGCTCTAACAAAGAAATAAGAATGTGTCATTCACTATGTACATTGACTAAAAAGGGTTGATAATAAGGTTATAAAACTGAGGAATGATCATTATTAATTTGTGCATGAAACATCTGGAACTTTAGCTTGTGCTTCTGTTTAGTTTTGCCTAAATCTCCTTGTGAAGAGGTGGGCTATTAGACTGTTGTATAAAAGTGTGGGTGTATTGAGCCTCAGGGTACTTCTTTTCCAAAATGTGTTTTGTTTTTTTCTTTTTAATTTAATGGCTTAATATTCCCTTTACCCATGTGCATTCATTTTGGAAAATTGCTAATAAGGACTGAAATAAACTCACAAAAGATGTTTGTTCTGGTAGCAGCAGAACACAGAAACATGCAGCAATTAACATGAATTTTGAGTTGAAGCTTAGGAACACATTGTTTTATGGATACAAAAAACATTTCCTATAATGTCTTTCCACTAAACAGTGCCCTGATATGATGGGATTTTAGCAGATTAGACGAATCAGGATATTGGTTTACTTGCTGAAACACTAAGTGAAAGCATGCACAACTACACCAGCCTCTTCCTTCCTGGTGCAGCAACCCACACCAACAACCTGGCTTTATTTTAAAATACATTTAAAGAAGAGTAAATCAACACTGACAGACATTTAGGAAAATGAGGATAGAAAGAACTTATTCGTGTTTCCATGCGCAAATAGCCTAAAGACGATTAATTTCTATTTTACGCAGAAGTTTTTTCACCATTTGCCAAGTTAAGCCCAGGAACCTGGTCACCTGACAGAGATATCAACACTTTAAGGATCAAATCAAACTGTTATCGTGAATATGCAGTCGTCACTACTCACTTCTCAGCAGCATTCGCGTCTTTCCCATTGGACATGATTCCTCTCCGGGCGGCGCGTCCCCCCCAAAACACCTGTTAGGAGCTCAGCAGCAGATCAACATGCATTCAGGGTTTCCACAGTGAAAACCAAGCAGTCAGAGCAGATCAGCAGCAGAGACGGTGACATTAAAGCTACACAGACTTTTCCTTGTTGGTGAAGTTCAAGGTAAAGTGAGCAGAAGCGCAGAGGTGAAGGTATGCGCTCATCTGTGGATCCGACAAGTCTGAGTGTGCGCGTTGCGCAACGGAGGAGCGCAGACTCCTCCTCTGTGGCCCCACTGCCACGCACACGTTACTGTGGAGCAGGTGTTGGATCTGGACTAATTACAGTCACATTTGCTAGAATCAAACTGCACAGCTTTGAATTAGTTTTATGTTTATGTTTCTTTGTTGAGTAAATTCTTTTTTCCAGCAACATTGCAGCACATTATGGAAGTAAACAGTAAACGTGCGGAAGCTTTAACTTTAAGGGAGATAAAATATATAGAAATAAGTATTGCTAAGGGTGCAGAGAAAAGCAGATACTTAATTTTTCAGTAGAAATTAATGACTAATCAGGGATCCAGACTAACTTTTTCCTCCCACCTTGTCACAGGTTGAACATTTTCTAATAGACTCTACAGTTTACCAATGTTCCCTAAACGCCCCACAGTGCAGACTGCGGTGTATTCAGACAGGTGTGTGACCGGAATTACATTGAAAAGAGTTCAACTAGGACGTTCTGATGTCAGATCTGATCTTCATGCGCTGTTTTCTATGAGCGGAAAAAACAGCATTTCCCTAGAAGACCGCATTTTTAAGCGCAAATACCGCAGTATACTGAAGTTCTAAAAGTACCACATTCCACCACTGAGGTTCAGACAGTACCTGCGGTCACAGCGACACTAATACAGACTAATGATCATCACACTCTCGCACCAATGCCCTGCTAATACTGACTTAGTAGAGAAAGAAGGAAAAAGTGAGTACAGGGTAAGTCTACAGATCTGCCACTTGGGGGCGCTGTTTTCATATTTGTACCAAACATACACCGATCAGCCACAACATTATGACCACTGACAGGTGAAGTGAATAACATTGATCATATTGGTACTATGTGGTGTTCTGCTGGAAAACCTTGGATTTTGACATCTGTGTTGATGAGACTTAGACACCCAAATAAACATTATCCCAGAACAAACACACTCCCTCATGCAAATGGCAATCTCAAATGTCACTGGCCTACCCCCGCAGGAAAATGCACCCCACCACATGGCAAAAACATCAAACAATCAGGAACATCTTGAGGAACATGACAATGGCCCAAGATGTTGATTTGACCTCCAAACTTCCTAGACTCCATTCTGATCAAGCATCAACAGGATGCAGTGGAACAAGTTTGATTGACAGAGGCCCCACTGCACAAGCCAGAGTACCCAAAGGATCCACTGCCAGCATCCTGGTGCCAGACCCCATAGGACACCCTGAGAGGTCCTCTTGTCTATGTCCAATGGTTCAGAGCATTTTTGACCACATAAGGGGGACCAACACAATATTAGGCAGGTGGTCATAATGTTATGCTTGATCGGTGTAGATGCATTGTGTTGGCAGAGCTGCTTCTGTTGGTTGTTTTCTTATTATTTTTGTGACAAAATATTTCAGCATGCAGAGTTCCAGCAGTTCCTCAAAAATCTTGTTTTTTTTTCTTACTTTCTTAGAAAACTTCTTTGCAGTCCATTTGTGCTTCATCATTGTACTACAGACAGGATGGCTAAGTCATGCTATCATCACCCCCCAATCTTTTTAAAGGGTGTTAAGTCTGTAGCAACACTTCCGCTTTTCTTACTATGGCAAGTCAAATGTCTGCTGTCTGAGGAAGGCCTGACGGATAATAAGTCAGAAGGTCATGAAAAGCGACTCCAGTCTGTCACTTTACAATGAAGCGTCATCAGAACATCACTGAAGGGTCCTTTCACTAAAATAATGAATAAAGGTATACATCTGTTGTCATCTGCAGCATATACTCCACTCCTTATTATAGATTTATATAATGTATAGTTTTGCATTGCTCAGCAGCTTGTGTCAAGATATCTTAAAGTAGGTTCCATCCCTTCAATCTTCAAGAGTCTGTTTTTACATTGTTTATGCAATTTGAACATGAAATCTTGCTACAGAATCAGTGTAAACATTTTCTGGTTGGTCAGGACTACCTGCTTGTATGTGGTTGTGTTGTTAACATAGTTTGCATTAGAAGTGATTCATGTCTGGAAGCTGAACTCTTAATTGTGATCGTCTCCCTGACATGTCTTGTCCTGCTGCACCCTCAGGTGGTAGAAAGCTGCTACAACATAGTGAAGGAGTCTGGCTTGTCTAACAAGAAGCTATAACTGTTGCAGGGAAATTGACCTTTGTCTGAAACAGCATTAATTTAAGAAAAATAATTAATGTCCACTTTATTCCCTTTCTGTAAGATGTATAATCTTATCTTATCTGTTACATTAGAACTGTATGAAACAAAAAACTCCACAGGGAAATGAATAAAATAAATCTGGTATTTAACATTTTATTAGATAAAAGTATACTGTTAAAATTCTAATTGTTTATCCATCCTATTAGGCAATAATTTAAATTGTTAGCCATACTTTTAGGCAGCTATTTTAACATTTATCACCATTCTTTTTTAATAAGATTTGCATTTCTTTTGGCTGTCACCTACCCTGTATTGACAAGCAACTTTGATTAATTTTTAAACTGGCAATGGAAAAGCTTTTTGCTTTAACTTATCATCCTATAGTAAAGGTTGACTACACAAAGTACTGCCATAGAAACGTGACAGCATCAGTGTTTACATCGGTTCCATATGAACCTGGCTTTCACTTGTCCTTTCTATCCGCCACCAGGTATGATATCTTATGAAGGCTTGACTTATGGCATAAAGGACAACTGGAGTAACTGTCAAAACTTTAACCATAAAAAGTGGTCAGAGGAGACAAAGAAGGTGAAGAGGGAGAGAAACCAAGGTAAAGCAAGAGTGAAGCTCAGATGGACATTCACTGGATGGAGAATGCTCCAGGACGTCAGAGGATTCAAAAGCAACAGTCAGAGGCCAATTTTACTGCTATATCATTGTGTACTCAATAATGCAAACAGGTGTTTTACTCTGCCTTTAACAGGGTTTCTACTTTAAATCTAAATTCTTAGAATTGTTTCTTGCTTTGAGCAAGGAAAATTGGAAGTGATCTGGTCTTTGGAGCAGTTACAACAAAAAAGTTGGAAAGATGTCTGAAAATATAGTTTTTCCACATTGTTAACATATCAATATAGTATATCTTATATGCTGTAAGACTTAGCAGTTGCAAAATAAGCAGTCAACACCATGGCTGAGAAACTGCGGTGTGTAAGTGACAGTCTCAGAAACATGATCAAACTTCCAGGGCATTGTATGACAAAACCAAGGAACAAATATTAAAAAATGGGGCTTTGTGTGTCTTTAAAAAAAAAATCAATTTCTGGTTGAAACCATGTCCAGCTGAATTACTCGAACATTACAGCTTGCAATGGTGTAGTTTTACAGTGTTTGAGCAGAGTTGTAGGTGCTGGTGTACTCAAGCTGCAGCAAGTGGGGAGGCGTGAGTGGACATAGATACAGGGGATTTATAAATGGTCACATTCTGGAGGAAGCAATGATGCAGAATTCTAAAACGTCTAAATATGTAACTTTGATACACATAGATGAGTTTTTGAAATTTAAATCTCTCTTTTTTTCATGTCTTGAAATGTATGTGGTCTTTGTGTACCTGGATAGTCTCTTCCTGTTTACCTGTACCAGAGATATTTGCATGCATTTGTCAGTTACATCTTCACATCAGTAGAGTTTTGAGCAGTTATTTATCATTTACTTTTCACTGGTAAAAAGCATTTGATTTAGATGATTATAGTGATGCTTGCTCTCCCCCAAAGTATGACTTGCAGACATTTTAACTTGTGCACTGTACTTATATTAACCAGCACATTCCAAAGATCAAGTCTCATCCCGGCAGGAGGAAGTTTCTTTCCAGACTTTAATTGCAAAATGAAGCCAGAGTCCAGATTGATGCAACACAAGTTGACAAATTGCAGCTTTCTTAATGGCAGCTATTAGTGCATTCAAGCTGCCTGACTCAGAGGCAAAAATCCTCTTATCTAAAATTAAAGATAATATTAGCTTAAGTTACACATTAACACAACAAATTTATTTTAAATAGAGGCTCACATTCCCACTGGTAATAGTTTCAGATAAATGTCACTTAACTAGCCCACTTACACTCCCTTCAAACTCTGTGTTTGTTGTCAGACTTGTTTGCTTTCTAAATTGTGATAAATGAGGAAACTGAACAAGGATTTTACCTGCACCTTGCTGCTTCTCTTTCATCCAGAAACATTGGATCCAAACCTGAAAATCTGGACTTTATTTCAAAACCAATCACCTTACAAACAATTTACAAACAAATAACGCACCACTTCTGTTGCTATCTTACAAGCTGCATCCTGACAAAAACATTCACAGTAGTGGCTCCTGTCTCCAACACGGACACCAGCTTCTTGTTTCATTATTACAATGACGTCATGTAATTCCGCATTAACTGGCCGCGTGTTGAAGACAGCAACACTCCTTGACATTTACAGTAATCATTGGTGACGAACACAGCGTTTGTAGCCGGGTTTATAAAGAGAAGTGTTCTTAAGAAACAGATAAGATACATTCATAAATGGCATCTATTAGATTTAAATGTAGCAAAAATAGATTTGTTATGTCATTCAGTAATTCTGATTGCACAAGACCTGACGTGAGGCATTGTGGGAGGAGATACGGGAAGTAGAAAGACTCCAGTGATTAAAAGTGATTTTGCAGTTTGAGTTTAGGCCAGCGTGGATTTTATTCTGCAGTAAAGGATCATTGAGACGACCATTGCACAGACCTGAGGGGGAACATACAAATTAGTAAAACATGCAATTAAAAAAATAAAGTGAGAAAATGTTTTCCACTCTGCAATACACCCATCATACCTCCAGAGCTGCAATCCCCAGCGCCACAGCCACGATAACCACCGTGTTCTCATCAATCAGCTGCTTGATCTTTGGGAAGCAACCAGTGATTGTCTATGAAGAAAAAGCAAAATAAACATTTATTATTTTCAAAATAAAAGTTTTTGGATCATGCACATGAATGTTTTTATTGTTTCTGCTACTTACCGAGCTGCTGTCGGCAGATTGACACGGGTCATCGGTGCCTGGACAGCACTGTGGCGGGTATTTCATGTTGTTGTCCATATAATATGGAGAGCCAATAAAGTCTGACGCGTTGTAGAATCCACAACATTTTAACTAGTGTGGAGGACATGTTACAAAAAGCATTAGTGAAAATGGCAAGAGAAAGATGCATTTTGTCACTTGTTTAAAATAACTATGTACCGTGCTCATAGTAGTGTTCCACAGTCCTGTAACATCAGGATTTTTCCCGTAGTCATTCCTGATGTTCTGAACTGCTGCTGTGCCGACCTTGACAAACAGTTCATCTGCCTGAAATACAAGAATACAGAAGACTTTACAGGTTTTTAAAGTTCAACAACAGCTAGTAATATACTCTGTGTGAACATGTTCATCAATAACTTACCAGTGGTCTGAAAACCAGAATCACCACAGCTCCAGCAACCTCTGCTATGAAGACCAGCAGGACTATGATGAAAAACTAGAGAAAAAAAACTACATTTTAATCTGTAGAATTGTGAAACTAAACTTGTGATTACAGCTTTAAAAGACTCATTTAGCTTTTACATTTACACTCTTTCTTTCCAAGAAGGAGATGAGAAGAGTGATAATAATAATAATCTAAACTTTATTGATCCCCTTGGGGAAATTCCTTCTCTGCATTTGACCCATCCGATTCAAAGTTAACCTTAACTATACATACTAGGAGCAGCAGTCAGGGGTTAAGGGCCTTGCTCAAGGGCCCACAGTGGTGGTGACTGGGACAAGCGGTCACTCTCACTTTCCCACCTCAACCTCTTGCCAGTCTGGGGGCTCGAACCGGCGACCCACCGATTACAAGTTTGCTTCGCAGGTTTGTGAAGCAAACTTGTAAACAAAAAAATACTAATGTCATACATACTCTAAACATACTGTCATATGAACCGCTGGCTAGCTTAGCTTAGCTGTACAAAAAACAAACTGTAGATTTTAGTAGTGTGCACACTAACTTGCATGTGCGAATCTCTCAAAACTAGCTTAAGCACTACAGACGTCTCAACAAAATTGAAGTAGCAAACAAGTCTAACAACTTACAAATATACACTGTTAAGACTTTATACCTTTAGGTAAGTTCAAACAACAGGAAATGTCAGAGAAACTACTTTCTTTGGTTTCCCTGCTTAGCATAAGGTAACCAGCTGCTAGCTGTCCCTAAACATTAACCATGCAGACATGAAAGTGTCATCAATCTTCTCATCTAACTGCGGTGTGCTTGCAGTTATTTTTTTAACTGTTGTCATCTGAAGAAAACAAGTTCATTTATCACAAATAATAACTTCTGCTTTCTCAGTATTCTGTAATAATTATAGAGAACTCGAAACTGAGTGTCTGATTCATTTGATCACCTGATTTTAAGCCTTCAAGTTCACCTGCATGAACAGTCTGAGCAGGACCACTGAAGTGTGAATGTTATCTCTAACAGAAAGATACAGTTCAGTTTCCATTTCCCTTGCAGACAGCTGCAGACCACAAGAACACGTATTTGTTATTATGCTGCTTTCTAGTCTGCTTGGAGAAGTCCAATCACATGTGCAGAGTAGATTTGCATCTATGTGTTCCATGCACGCGCTCTACTATCCTAGTAGTGTTAACTGCCACGTGGACTCTCATTGACTTAAGCAGATGATGATATTTACACCATGTGGATGCAGAAAGTACAACACTGCCATTAGAACTTTACCGAAGTACAGTCTGATGCAAAGATAATAATGGGTACTGTTTGATTTGACATTTTCTGCTTATATCAGTTGCTACAGATGTCAAGATGCCATCTATGCATGTTGGTATGGAGTGTGCAAACAGGGGAGCTCAATTATTTCACTTGTTCGTGGTCAGAAACAACAGTTAAATTTATAAAGCATTTGATTTAGCACTCTCATTATTCAGATTAATAATAATAATAAAACAGATGAAAAAATGCCACAGCTGCTGTGTGTAATAAGTACATCATTGTATTGTGCTATGGTTCATTCATTAGTTAACTATTTGATTGTCTTACAAATGTGAGAAGGAAAGCTAAGTTGCTTGGCAGGAATAGTATGTAAGTTTAAAGTCTTGAATTTGTGGTGAATCACCCTCATGCATGAATCATACATCAGTAATAGTTGCAGGTGCAACGGAACTCAACGGAACTTAGGGTGATATCACTGCTTTTAAGTCACAGATTAGGTCATTTTCCAGTTACACCACTAGTGATAACCTAATTTTATGCATGATTCATCCAACACAGAAACAAAGACAAGATGGCACAAGAAGGCAACATGTATAACTTCCCAAAACATGTTTTCAGGGGAGCTCAAGTCACACTAAAAGCCACGCTTCACCCTACAGACATAACACTACTGATCCGTGATAAACAGAGGAAACAACTAGCTTTACCACCAGATGATGAGATAAGTTAACCTGTCGGCATTAATAAAAATGATAGCAAGCATGGCCGCTCTTGGCTTCCATGCAAACTGTTCAATTAACCCTCAGTACAGCAGCAGTCATCAACCTACCAGCAGCAGCATACACCTGCTCTCCTTGACGGCTCCACAGCAGCCCAGGAAGCCGATGATGACCAGCAGTGCCCCTATCGCAATCAACAGGTAGCCAACATTCAGCACCTGACTGAGCTCTGCGGGAACGTTTTCAATTTTCCCAAGGAAGCTGAGGACGGAACCACTGTCCACCTTCACCCAGATCCCAACACCCAGGATGGCAGCACCTGCCAACTGACGGAGAGAGAAGAGTGGGGAAATGCTTCATGATTAAAGGAGCACTTTAGTCATTTCATAACAAATAAGCCAGTTTACTTGTCTTGGGGACTGGTATATGGTCTGTGACAGTAGACTTTTAACAGGAATGGAGGGTCTAGTTGCATTGTAGGAAGTGCAGAATCCAGCAGTTTTTATGTGTGATTTCTTTTTATGATCTACTTGTCAGGAATTCTCAGCTACAGCTGCTTCAAGTTCGAACATTCTTAGTTTTTCAAATCTGTTTTTCAGTAGTCTAACACCCGTATAAGGAAATGCCATACTAATTTCCTGAAAAGCCCAATTAAATAATATTAATTTTAATCACAAATGCTTCATGCTGGTGTTGTCATAAGCACCACTGATCTGTTTCTGTGTCTCAGAATGACCAGGCAGTACCTATAAAAAGTGTTCACCCCCTTGGAAATTTGACCTTTTATTCCTTTTCAAGATTAAATAATGGTCAATATATTTTGGCTTTTTTTTGACAAGAATTGAAATAAAAGACTCTTTCTTATCAAAACATCTCTTTACAAAGTAGTTCAATTAATTAAAATGTAAAATAAGTGATTGCAGAATAAACCCCCTTTTATTTTTAGTAGAAGTTGCACCTGTTGGCGGAATTACAGCATTCAACCGGTGGATAGGAAAGAATCTTTTTTTTTTATTGTCAAACAAGCCAAAATAAATCGACTGTGATCCAATGTTGAAAGTTTTAAAAGTGGTAAAATTAGCATGTTATTGCACATCATTTACACTGCAGCCTACTGTTGATGCACACAGAAGGAAGCTGTAAAACTCAGCCTAGTAAAGTCAGTATTTTCCCTGGAAAATGAAACTATATTTTGTTTATCTCTAATTAAATATGAAAAGTTGTGACTTACGAAGATAATGCCATTGAAAACAAACATCATGCCTTTGAGGAAACCAAAGCACCCCATGTTTGCTGTTGAATGTTCAACCTATAGTGGGGAAAAAAGACAACATTAGTCAGGTATATTTTAACATGACATAATAGCGCTTGTATTAAAAGCAACATATTACAACAGCCCAGTGCTTCCTCCTTGACACGTTCACTGATTCTCATAAAGATTTTATCACTGACTGTTTATATATTTGAACCACTGCTTATTCAACACCAGCAACCAACTTAACAACACCTTTGTACTCACATAAGAGTGATTTGTGTGCACAGCACCTAATCATCTCACTGATGTGTTGTCCTGAGTTTCACTACATCACGTTGCAATGCAAATGAGGTGATGAATTAACAGCGCTGTTTCCTCTGTGAGGTGGGGGAGAGGGAAGGGAAAGCACCTGCAATTTTTCCAACTCCTCACCTTTTACCCTTTGTAAGCTTATTAACTTATCTTTGTCAAACACACGGAGCGCCCTGCGCCTTTCATTGCCATTCCAAGGACGTTTACAGTGCACATATCACCTGTGTGGAACTTGGGTGAGGGCTTTTAGTAGTTTGCCACTAATGCTGAAAAGAGAGGCGACAGATGAGGAAGCTTGCTACACTGTTTACTTTACCGGAAAGTTTTGCACTACACAAATCCAAAGCAGGTCATGCAAATGAAGGAAGTAGCCAAATTCAGGAGTTACACATCAACACAGCTGAATGTTTCTTCTGCTTGAATTTGCCCTTTTTATCTAGAAATCTGAAACAATTTACTACCTAAAGTCACAGATATAAAGATGATATAGATCCTAATATGGACCCAAGTGCTGTATATTTAAGAAACAAACAAAGGCTCTAGTGTGTGTATTTACGTAGTATAATATGGAGGCCAGGCTAATTCTAAAGGTGAACTGAGGCACAACAACACAACCTCTATACAACTACCTCTATATATGTGGCACAAACTCACACAACATCCTCATCACCTGACAAACACAGGCACAGAAATAACAGCATCCTATCTCTGCATCTTCTCCTCCCACCCCCTCTTCTACACCCTCCACTGCCACTTCAAGATTGTCACTTTCAAATGTGTGTGTGGACCTCCCAGAAGGGGAACAGTGCCCTTTGTGTGGATGACAAAACAGACAAATTGTTAACGACAATGACTGAGCAGAACCCTATTGTGTGCAGCAACAAGCTGCTTTTTTAGATCTGGGACATCCCTCGTGGCCTCTAATCTCTATTATTTAGTTTCACTGTTTGACTGCAGCAGGCTGAATGTTTTTTTTTTTAATCCACTGACACCTCCAGATATCCGCCCAGACAAACATATCAAACTCAGGAAGTGGTTTGTCAGTTCATTTGTGACGGCAAAGCTGCTTGTCATCAAGTTAATCATACATTCGGGGGGCCAGGATGCTTTTCGAAGCATAATGAGTGGTTGCCTTGACTCCCTCAAACTCCCATTTCACTCCTCTGAGGTTTTCCCACTTCCTTCTGGTCAACAGTTGCACCCTGACACTGAGGAGTCAGCCTGGTGATGTATTAACAAGCCACAGTCACATGCAAATCTCAAAAAGCTCCTGCAATGACTGAAAAAGGAGCCACCGGGAACGTTTCTCTGTGACAAAGTCTATTAAGAAAAAGCAGAAACTCTTGCTTGGAGGTGACACATTTAACACTTTTCTGTATGTGCTAAATGTCAGCACACATGTGGTCTATATTTGTTTGTCTAAATGGCCTCTGACTAACCAACTTCCAACAAAAACACAGACAGACAAATCTCAAAGGACGCCATTGAGCGGAATAATTGCAGGCAGGTCTCAGGAGACAAAGGATCATTGTTGGATGGATCCCTCCCTATGTTGGTACGGCACAAATATCCAAATACTTATGAAAAGCAGCCTCCGTGCAACTTTAAGCCACATTCAGTCAAAGTTGAGTTAGTCTTTGGCTTACCTTTCACAGGAGATATCCAAGGACGCCGCTCTGAGGCTGCCTTCACTGCTGGGATGGAGGCTGTTGCTGTGGGAGCAAACTGTGAGATAACAACAGCACAAGACTGAATAATTGCTCTGTCCACGGAAAAGGAGCCACAATATGCTCTCTGTCCCCTGCTTCCTGTGGCTTGGTCGCTTTGTAAAACGTTCAAGAGCCTGTGAGGGACTTTTTCAGCACTCTCTTATTTTAAGGCTGCCGGTTGGTTATAAGCAAGGACTGGGAGGGGAGGAGGGGGGGAGTGAGTGGGTGTGACCAAAGCAGCTGAGTAATAACACATCACCATGGAGCTGGGCTCATAGCTCCTGAGGGAGGGAGGGAGG
>OMNN01101800.1:1998-13590 GCA_900302755.1 Chromis chromis
AACATGTAAATTAATACATTTTCTGTGTTTTATATCTGTAAAGATATAAAACAGGTAAAAATATATATATTTTTTTTTACAGTGTAAGGCAGGGATCAGCAATTAGGTTAATCTGTGGGGCATTTTTAATTATTGTTCACTGGTGGGGCAACTAATTCTAACAGGTGCTGTGGAGTTTATTAGTTTATTTCTTTTAAGAATAAAACAGGTTTATAAAAGACAGCACACACCCTGGACACTGTCTTCTCACCCCCCTCCCCTCAGGCAGGCGCTACAGAGCAGTGAGCGCCTGCACAACAAGACTCAAAAACAACTTCTACAACAGAGCTGTGATAATGCTGAACTCTACCCTCTCCCACTGATTAGTTGTTTAATGACACAAATCTTGTTTTTTTTGCCCTTTAGTCAGTTTTGACAAACAGAATCACCATGTTATTTGGCAAAAAGTGGGTAATGTAGATGGATATTTGTTCTTTTTTGCACTGATTGATAAATTATTCCGTCAATAAACCACAAGTACAGCTGTCAGTGCAGATTCTCAGTCAAAAGGCAACTGGAGTTCATATTGGTTCTTCAAGAAACACAAAAAAGCCCAGTTGTTGCTGCTGAAGCACTTAAGATCACAAGTGTTGTTGAACTTCTCACTTTAGAAAAGATCTCATCATCCTGTGATGTTGGTTTCCAATGCAAACCATTGATCTTTGTTGGATGTTACATTATTTATTGAGACTGACATGAGGCATGTATTCACACTGATATCTACGGAATGCAAACTAGGGATGCAGGAGGATGTCGGCTGATAAAGTCTTTAAATGAAATATTGGCATCAGTCCAGAATCTTGACATCTGCTGGAGGTGATGAAGTCAAAGGCATGACTTGAAAGCAGAAATCAAGAATTCAGTCTTTACTCAGTAAAGGACAGCACACAGAAGTTCAGTCCAGAACAATCAGGCAACAGAGCAGACTAGGAGCAGGCAAAAAGGAAATCCAAGAAACAAGAGCTTGTTCTACCAGGAAACGGTGAACTCGAGGAAAAAAGGGTGTCACACTTAACATCAAAGCACAGAGAAAAAGAGGCCCTTAGGGAAGTGGAGACCAAATAAATGTATTAGAGATAAAAGGATAACAAGATGCAGGTGACACACATCGGGATGAGGCAGGTTATCAGAGGGAAGGGAAGCACTGGAGGGCAGGAAGGAAGGACTCTGAAAGGACAATAGAAGTGAGTGTGCCAAAATAAAAAAAACAAGGTGACCTAGAGAGCAGGATGATGCCTGTCAGGTTTAAAGTTTGCAGATTTGTCTGAAACTGTTGCATAAAAACACATTTGGCATGCTTTCCATTTAAGTTGAAGTAGTTTTCTTATTTTTCCCAGTGAATGTAGACATTTGAAAAGCTTTTTATCTTATTTCTACACCTGTCTGGGGGCAATCGTGATAAGACTAGACGTGATAATATGTTAATTCCACTACAGGAGAGACTTGCTGTTTTCTGCAGCTTGGTAGAACAAAATATGTGCATAAATCTGCATCAGCAATCGGCCAAAATAGAAAGATATCACCGAAAATCCAATATCATGCATCAGTAATGCAAACCATTGAAGGGAAAACTTCACACGGACCACTAATCTACCTACCACTGGATTAAAGCGTTTTTAATGGGATTAACTGATTCCTACATCTTTAGCAAAACAATCTGTGGAGACCTATAGAAGAAACTGAGTGAGACAATAGTTTAAATGATAACAAACTATAAATGAGAGTTTGCTGAGCCCTGCCCCCCTTGTTACCGTTAAGCTTCTTTCTCATACAACGCATATGCAGTTTTCAGTCATAATAGTGGCAGAAAATGTGTCCTTGATTCCAAATAGAGGAAAAACAAAAGCAGTTTGGCAATCCTGAAGAACCTAGGATTGCCAAATTTTAGTGAAAGCTAACATTGTTTTTTTTTAAATTGGCTGATAACACATCACTAACTATGACTATATTTTTTAATATTTCTGAGTTTAACACCAGAACTTGTTTAAAAGGATCTTCAATATGTTCTTAATGGCTACATAAACCACATTTTGCTGAACTGCTGAGGAAAAAGCTAATAGGTCCTGAGCAAACAGGCGAAAATACATCATCCCCACTAGCCAAAGATCCACGTAGAAGATATAAATAAAGAAACAGTGTTGTTCTTTAGATGTAGTATAGACCAAATTAGACCTAATATAAAATTCATGGTTTAACTGAAAGCATATGATGAAAATGTCTTGTTGTATAAACCTGGACAGCTGCTGTGGTTAGAGTTCTGTGCAATTGGTTGCATTTTTAAGCAGTATATTTCAATTCTAATGTTGCAGAAGAAGGCTTTTAGACTGAAGACTGACTAATGTGTTTGACAAAAGTATTCTTGCAGTCTAAACTTCCCCAAATAGGCTACAATAAAGACAAAACCACAAATGTGCACCTACTTTCTGATAGCATCCAGAATTGGTTTCCACACAGTAGAACTATGAATGGAGCCGTTTTAAATATCACTTGTAGCTCCTCAAAAGTGAGAAATGCAGACTTTTACGGTTAATTTTTGAGCAGATAAACACAACATGTTCTTTACACTTTGTGTTTTTGGGGTTTGATTTCCTAAAAGCTCTCCTTCACACTCCTAACATGCCAAGTATTGTTCTCTCTGTAGCCCCATATACACTTTAACATGCCTTGATATCCGAAGAGGCAGTGTGCAGCTATGAATGCTAAGCTATCTTTGGAAAATTGCTGTTCTGGAAAACCTTCTGGCAAATTATCGTCTCATAATACATTCCATTCCATTTATTTATTTTTTTACGTATACCTCCGGAGATAAAAGGAGAATCTATGAATACCTGGAGTCTGGTCAGATTCCATGAAGAGCAAATATCAGGGAGTGTAAAGATAAATGATTTAGGGAGTGAGGGGTTTAAAGGCCTGATAAATGAATACAGTAATGGTAATGTTTCTTTAACCGCAGCAGCTTTATTGTCATGTCCATCTCTGCAGAAAATGTGTCGAAAGTCTTCAGGAGAGTATTTTTTATTAAAGACATATTGAAGATTCTGGGAATAAAGTGAGTTACTGGATAAAGGGATCTCTCCATTTTAATATTTTAATAGATATAAATGGTTCCTTTTCATGGCTTTCCCCTTTGAAGTGACTGGTTACAGAATAAATGACAGAGATGGAGACATGAGGGGGAAAGATTGTCTGCCTGGAGGCAAGAAAGAACACAGAGTAATCAAAGAGGCAATGATTCACATTAGAAATCAATTTCCATAGGCAGTTTTAAAGCTGCACTAATTATTAATCAGATATCAATAATTCATCAATTTACAATTATGTAATATGAAAATACACAAACCATAAATCAAACCACTATACGGCCGACAAAGTTAGCAACAAGCTAAAGGACGTGATAAAGCGATTAGCAGCTAAAAAGACATATTTTCTTCCGGAGATGGTGGAGACTCAAAATGAGCTCAGAGAAGCGTTTTGAAATATTTGACTGGCATTAGCTGTGTTTCCATAATGTCTTTTTGTGTGCATTTTGAAATATCATATCAGATAAAGTTAATTTAAAAAAAGGAAAATTCGAAAAACTTCCCCAATTTTGCTTGTTTTAGATGGTTTTTGACTTTCTCTAAAAGCATTACAGCACTTCAAACAACAACTTTCTACAATAATTCTACAATTTCTACAAACGTGTATAATGCATTATTGATCAGCTGTTTGCAGATTTCTCTCCATTTTTTCTATTGTCGATGGCTGAAGTTTTGTTCATTTCGAGTTTTTTTTTTTTTTTTGGGCGAAATTTCAAAAAGTTACATCAAATTCACTTGACAAATATATGGAAACACAGCTGTTATTGGCCAGAAATACACCTGCACATTAATGCTAAAAAATTGCTATCACGCTAATCATGTGTTTCACTGGGTTATACGACCAAAACAATCAGAAAGCAACAACAACAACAACAACAACAACAAATTATTGCAGCTTGAAGATGCTCCAAATGCATCTACTGCCATCCCACAAAGGACATAAGCATACTGTTTTGTGACTTAGCATAAGCAAACTTAGCATAAGCTTTTGCATTGTTCTGTAGAAAGTTTCACAAGTGGGACATGGTTAGCTGAATGCGAGATCTCTCATAAATGATAAGAATAATAACCTAACCTTTATTGATCCCCTTGGGAAAATTCCTTCTCTGCATTTGACCCATCCTATTCAAAGTTAACCTTAACTATACATACTAGGAGCAGTGGGCTGCCGCGGTGCAGCGCCCGGGGAGCAGTCAGGGGTTAAGGGCCGTGCTCAAGGGCCCACAGTGGTGGTGACTGGGACAAGCGGTCGCTCTCACTTTCCCGCCTCAACATCTTGTCAGTCCAGGGACTCTAACTGGCGACCCACCGGCTAAGAGTTCGCTTCACAAACCACTAGGCCACCACCGCCTCTCATATCTATACCTAATAAGCAGCCAATTCCCTGGTGGTGACGAGGTGAATACTTTTCCCAAGTAATACCCTAAAGGTCTGTGCTTTAGTTATTACGATAAAACAGACAAGCTTGCAGAGCTTCATCAACACAGTGAGACTTCACCTTCACCCCTGTTTGCATATGACTCACGTTACCTGAGGACATGGTGGTTTGTGTTAACTGCAGACTTGAAAAGTAGATGCGGGAATCTGTAAAGGTGGTTTTGATTGCATTTTGAGCCCAGCCTCAAGTTCTGTTGTAAAGTATGCGTGGCCAAATATTTCTCCTCCAGGTAATTTAATTAATCACACAAGACTGGACCTGATTGGATTGGTCGCACGCAATTAAAAGAAAAATGTGTGCTGGTCTTGTGATCCCTCAGTTTAGTCGTTTTACAGGATTTCACGGCTCATATTTTTACACTTGATCAATAAGCCCTTAATTTTGTCAGGAGGGATGTTGTTATGTAGTTCAGCTCCCTTCATGTGTCAATGCAGTACGGCGTTGTTAATGAGAATACAATATGATTCCTGCTGCTGCTGCTGAAGCTGCATCAATCAATATTTTTATATGAGCAGTGGTGTGACATGTGATAGGTTGCTCAGAGGAAGAGACTTCTCACCTCTAAAAAGCGGCTTTACTTCATCAGGCTGCTCAGGAAGGCCAGGCTGAGCCGTCGCCCACTCACACTGGCCTACAGAGGGCTGGTGGAGAGTATCCTCACCACCAGCATCACTGTCTGGTATGGAAACACCACCCAGGCAGAGAGGAAGGCTTTCCAGAGGGTTGTTAAGACAGCAGAGAGGATCGACAAGGCTGACCTTCCTTCCACGGACCAATTACACACTGAACAATGCAAGAAAAAAGCCAACAACATAATCAAAGACACACATCACCCTGCTCACTCTCTTCTCAGACACAAACACTCTGTTTACAATCTGAGGACAAAGAGAGCAGACAGCCTACTCACACACAGAACACGCTTCCACAATTGCTTCCTCCCTGCCACAGTCAGACTGATGGCAGACACAAAATAAGTAACTGTCCTCAAACAAAACAAAATAATTTCTCTCAGATTCATGTGGACTGAAAAGTACCTATGTGCAATAAAACAGTTTAAATAATACAATGCTGTGCAATAAAAGCTACAATGTTTATAGTGTTACTGTACACTGTTTTGTAAATGTTTTTATTTATTTATCTAGTTATTTCTACACAGATCTAAACAGATATATTTTGCACCTTAATTCATAACCTATTCATCTATCTATTTGTATATAAATGTTGTATCTATGTGTGTATAAATGAACCCCCACCCCCAGCTCTTGTAGCCCTGCACAAAAAAATTCCTCTGTACCCGAACTGTGTGTGCGTGTACATATGGCAATTAATGTCTTGAGTTAAGGTTAACTTTGAATACGATGGGTCAAATGCAGAGAAGGAATTTCCCCAAGGGGATCAATAAAGGTTAATTTATTATTATTATCACTCTTGGGATGTAAGATTGAGACTGTAGGTTGTATTTTTGAATCTGAAATAAGTAAACGTAGTAAACGCAACACTGATATAACTGACCTTCACATTCCAGAAAATATGGGCTGACATTAGCATTCATGTGGAGTAAAGTTTCTCCCCGCCTGACAGATTGAAGTCTACGATCAGCTCACCTTGCAACCCTGTTTCTGGTCGCCACCAATTAGTGAGCAAAATATGTTGTTCGTTAGCTACTAACTGCTCTGCTGTGTTCACCATTTGAGAAACATGAAGTTTTTCAGAGAAGGTGGTTATTCTCCTCAGGTTCATTGCTTTGATCCACACTTTTCACAAGTTGGCATGTAATCCATTAAATATTGATTCCAGCCACTTTAAACAGCATTTTCCTTGGAGCATGGAGAGCATTGGGGTTTTATGAGCGCTATATTAGTTGTGATGGAAAAACAATAATTATAACAAGGACATGTTGACCTGTTTAGTTCAGATGTGCTTCCTCTCCTCAGTAACCTGACTGGCCAGCTGTGGTATGTTTATAAAAATAGCACGTTTCATTGATGTCAAGCAGTTGCATTGGGTTAACTGTTTCCATGGAGTTGTACAGGCGTGGGGGATTTCTTAGGAAAGGTTTAACTTTTTGGACCAAATTTAGAATAAAAGCGTAATTAGAATTAGATTTGAGATGCTGTAATATATATTTTTTTGCCATGCTACCTGCATAAAGGCCATGTCGATGAAAACATGAGGAAAAACAAGACATTTAAATCAATCAATAGGGTGGTCCATTGATACGCAAATGTAGCAGAGCAATAACATTGACAATATACTGCCATTATCTACTAATCAATTCAGTCCTTTGAGTCAGTCTGATTATGTTTTCCCGTGTGTCATTCCAACTGGAATACTATTTTTATTCCTACTACTACTGCTGTTAAAAATAGTGCGTGTATCTTGCCCATCATGTGCTTACATGGCAATGAGGTTGAGCTCCGAACGACTTCTAATCCCACTATTATATCATATCTACCATGCATTATGTCCTACTCTAACCCGTATAAACATAATGGAAGGGCTCATTTCATCTGTATCTACTAATTTTAGATTTAATTGGAGAGTAACTTACATCTTATCTCAGCACACCTGGCTCTCAGCAGTACGAGAATGTTGTCCTGTGCCAGCAGAGGAAGAACTGTGACCTTTGTGGAGTGAGCTGGAAACAAAGGATGGGGTTGGAGGTTAGGGTGTCGGAAGAATATACAATTCATGTGACTTTAGGACTCAGGCCTATAAATTGCCTCTTGCTTCAGAACCAATAATTAATGTTGTCTTTTTTTAAACCAATGACCTTTTCCAACCATCGTCTTCATCAGTTTGACATTCCCCATACATTAATTATACTGTAATTACATGCACCAATGCTGTATGATAATAATTTCTTTTCATCTGATGTGACTGGGAGCTTCTTCCAGGATGTGAGAATATTCTGTCCAGTGATCTGTACACACACGAACCACATTCATTATGCGCTAATAATCCATTCAAGACCATATGATAGATGAAAAATTATCATCTTGGTCTCCTCAGTTGTAAGTGTTGAGTACTATGCGGTCTACCCTGAATGTGTAAAGTGTCCTGAGATGACATACAGTGGCATGCAAAAGTTTGGGCACCCCTGACAATTTCCATTTATAAATCAATGGGTGTTTGGATCAGCAACTTAATTTTGATCTATCAAAAAACTGATGGACACAGTAATAATTCAGAAGTGAAACTAGGTTTATTGGACTAACAGAAGATGTGCAATATGCATCAAAACAAAATTACACAGGTGCAAATATTTGGGCACCCCAACAGAAAAAAATCGCATCAATATTTAGTAGACCCTCCTTTTGCAAAAATAACAGCTTCTAGAAACTTACTATAACTTCTAATGAGTGTCTGGATTCTGGATGGAGGTATTTTGGACCATTCCTCCTTACAAAGCATCTCTAGTTCAGTTAGGTTTGTTGGTTGCCAGCATGGACAGCCTGCTTCAAATCATCCCACAGATTTTCAATGATATTCAGGTCTGGGGACTGGGATGGCCATTGTACTTGCTCCCTTGCATGAATGCCAGAGTAGATTTTGAGCAGTGTTTTGGGTCGTTGTCTTGTTGAAATATCCAGCCCCGGCGTAACTTCAACTTTGTGACTGATTGTTGAACATTATTCTCAAGAATCTGCTGATATTGAGTGGAATCCATGCGGCCCCTTAACTTTAACAAGATTCCCAGTATCAGGACTGGCCACACAGCCCCACGGCATGATGGATCCTCCACCAAATTTTACTGTGGGTAGCAAGTGTTTTTCTTGGAATGCTGTGTTCTTTCGCCGCTATATGTAATGACCCTTGTTATGACCAAATAACTCAATCTTTGTTTCATCAGTCCACAGCACCTTATTCCAAAATGAAGCTGGCTTGTCCAAATGTGCTTTTGCATACCTCAAGCGACTCTGTTTGTGGCGTGTGTGCAGAAAAGGCTTCTTCCGCATCACTCTCCTGTACAGCTTCTCCTTGTGCAAAGTGCACTGAATTGTTGAGCAAGATGATGTTGTAGTTCTTTGGTGGTGGTCTGTGGGTTGTCTTTGACCGTTCTCACCATCCTTCGCCTTTGCCTCTCTGATATTTTTCTTGGCCTGCCACTTCTGGCCTTAACAAGAATTGTTTTTGTGGTCTTCCATTTCCTCACTATGTTCCTCACAGTGGAAACTGACAGCTGAAATCTCTGAGTTAGCTTTTTGTAGCCTTCAATCTTTTCTTTCAGGTCATTTGAGAGTTGTTTTGAGGCCCCCATGTTGCCACTCTTCACAGGAGATTCAAAGAGAAACACAACATGCAATCGGCCACCTTAAATACCTTTTCTTATGATTGGATGCACCTGTCTATGAAGTTCAAGGCTTGATGAGCTCACCAAGTCAATTTTATGTTCCAATTAACCAGTGCTAAGTAGTTACAGGTATTCAAATCAACAAAAAAAAATTTTTTTGCCCAAATTTTTTGCACCTTGCATATTACTGTGTCCATCAGTTTTTTGATAGATCAAAATGAAGTTGCTGATCCAAACACCCAATGATTTATAAATGGAAATAATGGAAATTGTCAGGGGTGCCCAACCTTTTGCATGCCACTGTATGTTCAATCCTGAAACTGATTCTGAAGAAGAATGATGCATAAAGCGTCACTCTGCAAGTTGAAATGATGGTTCTTTTCTGCTTGTTATGAAGCAAAACCCTGAAAGTCTGAATCTGACTTTTTGTCATCGGTACACTGCAGTTTCAAGAAAGAAATGATGCATAAAAACACCATATGGACAAATTAACATGGTAAAAAAAAACATATTATTCACTGGCTGAGGGCTTTAAGACATCAGGCCTGTTAGTACACCTCACATGAAACCTGCAAATGCTGCATTCACTTGTGCTTCTGTAGTTGCTTTCACATAGGGTTTTTAACTACACTGCAAGTCTAATGGCTGGGTTGTGTAGCATCGTGTTTATAGCTGTTAGATGTAGCAATAATATACTGGTAAATTTATGCATGATGTGACCTTGTCAGACAGTCAATCCGAGAAGGCATTCATAGCTCTGCACACACATGAAGAGTAATATAAATATGCATGCTTTCTCAGCTCCACAGACTCTATCTGGCCAATCTTTGTGTGAAGTGGTCATTTTCAGAAATACAGCATCACGAGGATGTCAGGAGATGAGGCACTTCCAACACTGTTTGACCATCTGATAAGCACTTCTGAGGAAGCATACCGTTTCTGTGTTCCCCAGGGTGAAAAATCATTATTGTCACTTCCAACAGATCCCTGCTGAGCTGACCTTTGTGTATCCATGAGGGGAGTGACAAGGTGAGAGCCTTGAAGCTAAATATCAGCTCCGGAGATATTCTGCATTCCTTACTAATTAATCAATTCTATTAGTTGGCTGTGCAACATTGATTTTTCAAGTGGTTGGTGAACTAAGCAGAGGGGGAATACCAATGCAGTAGCGCAGGCGTGCAAAAGCATATGTGTATTCTGGTCATTTCAATGCTTTTCTCGCATAAAAATCAATGTATTAAGCTTTGAAACAAGACAAAACTAAAGACTTGGGATGTTATTTTGACCGCTATCCCCTTTTAGGATGCAGTCATGCAAAGATGTGGTGCATCGTTCTTTAATCAAGAACCGTCAGTCCGAGAAAACAAATGAGAGATCCCTTGAACTCATAGCAGGGGACAATAAAGACTGCCCAACTGAGTAAACAAAGAGAAACAGATGATGGACAGTGCTCAAAGAAATATGGAGCCTGCCTTAGTCGAGATTCTTCACTCAGAGCACTTCAAAGGGCAGCCACGGACCGACGCCTCCACAACAAAAGAAGCATCTTTAAAGGGCAATAAAGGAGCATTGATTCACAACAGATTCAGCAACACAGAGAGCTGAAGAGGGGAGAGGGAACAGTTTTAATCTTTAAATCAGAATAAAGTCAGAATGTTGAAGGGAACATGGTCAGTTGACTCCATTTTTGTCTATTAGCTGCTTTAAAAACATCTCTTCCATGTCGATGTCCAATGTGGCACCAAAACAAAGCATGTGCTGGAGACAGATATAAGATATGGCTGCTGATATGAGTTGACAGATTGTGCAAGTCTGACTTGTGTCTTCAGAGGGAAGCTCTCGCCGTTTCCATCTCTATCAGAAGAACTGTAATGAGTTCACACTACAAGCAAAGCCAATTCACACGCCTACCCGCATTAGCTCTGTCCTCAAGGACAGTCAGAGGAAGGAAATAAAATGGAGCATAAGGAACACAGAGTTTATTCTGTACTCATTTTCCTGCTATTCTGTTACAGGACTCCTTCTTTTGCTTTGTTTCTCTACCCTCCATCTCTTCTTTGTCATTTCTGGTATGCAAGATATTTCAATTAAGGTCACTACTTTATAATCTACTCAAAATACTCCAGAAGCATACCAAGTTGGTGTACTTTGCATAAAAACGTCTAAAATTTATGTCTATTTAAATGTCTGAAGCATCATCAAGGATGGTTGTACACAGGGGTAAATTGGAGGATCTGTAATGATGTACACTGATCAGGCATAACATTATGACCACCTGCCTAATATTGTGTTGGTTCCCCTTATGTGCTCAAAAATGCTCTGAACCATTGGGCATGGACAAGAGGACCTCTCAGGGTGTCCTATGGGGTCTGGCACCAGGACCAGGGCAGTGGATCCTTTGGGTACTCTGGCTTGTGCAGTGGGGCCTCTGTCAATCAAACTTGTTCCACTGCATCCTGTTGATGCTTGATCAGAATGGGGTCTAGGAAGTTTGGAGGTCAAATCAACATCTTGGGCGATGGCCATGTTCCTCAAGATGTTCCTGATTGTTTGATGTTTTTGCCATGTGGTGGGGTGCATTTTCCTGCAGGGGTAGGCCAGTGACATTTGGGATTTCCATTTGCATGAGGGAGTGTTCTTGTTCTGGGACAATGTTTATTTGGGTGTCTAAGTCTCATCAACACGGATGTTAAAATCCAAGGTTTTCCAGCAGAACACCACATAGTACCAATATGATCAAT
>OMNN01101801.1:21641-32084 GCA_900302755.1 Chromis chromis
CCTCCTAAATTTGAAGACTTTCTGGTTTCTTCCCTCCTGTGACAGTAAACTGAATATCTTTGGGTTGCAACCAAACAACTAATTGATCAATTGAGACAATAATTGAAAAATTTATCAACAAATAAAACCTAGCCTTTCTACCTTTATATATATCAGTGGGTTTATGAAGAACCCGGTCGCATACAGAGAAAATCTTAAGAAAATTTAACAGAAACTGTTGTTTTTGCTTTCTAAAAGGAGTCTTTTCTGATCTGGGCCCCCCATTTTCAGAACAGCATTGTTCATCATTGATACAAAAAAATCAAATGCCATCTCAATGATTAAGGGTAAAGTTTCACACTTCAAACTACTTCCTTCTGGGAAAAATACGATAAAGTCATTCTAAAGTCACTATAAGACATCTTGTGTAAAGAAAAAGGTGCAACTTTTTTTCTGAAAGTGTTCGCTACATGGACAAACAAATCTTTATCAAAAACTTTTCAGAGTGAACTGACTATTCTGAATCACTATTGTCACAGTAGCCACTGAACAGCACCATTGTCTGCTCAGTTGTGAGTCACTGTACATTATTCTCTCGATAAAAACATATCAAAAGACGGCAAAAGCCTCACAGATAGTATCACAATCTGATAACTCAGTTGTAAATAGCAGACTGCTGAGCTATTGTCCTTTTTTGCAGCACTTGTGTGGGCTAGTTCTGTTCATATGTGATGGAGTGGACATGCAGCAAAATGAACATTACTAAACGTACAACGTTACTAAACTGAAGACAGTCTGAATAAGCGCTGAATTTTGGAGCAGAATGAACACTTATTCTGCACTTACTGGCATTTTTGCTGAAATGCATTTAAAAATTATAACAGCTTTGCTAGGAAAAAATGTAAACAAAGGTTATGTAGGTTAAAAATCTGAACTGAACTGAAGGAAATGCTTCGGATCAGCAAAGTGATTCATTTTTTTGCACGTCTAAATTTTACACGTTTCACTGGACAATTGTGTTTTTCTGTCATTCTCATGTGTTTCCTTTTAATTCCTGTCTAAATAAAGAACTATATGAGCTGTACGTAAGATGAAAAACATACAGAAATCCACGCATAAAATCCTAAGCAACACTGATAAATGGCTGCTCCATGTTTATGAAAATGACAATAAATCATTGGCTGTGTTTTCTCACCATCACAGCTTTGACGCTGCATATTCTGCAGCAATACAATGTCAGCAAGTTTTAATTATTGGCACCTAGGGGGATACATTCAAATATAAACACTTTTTAAAGCAAGCTAATTGTAAAGAGCCTGTATGGCAGAAGTCAGAAATATTTTGGGAGGCTTTCTTATTAGCAACATAAAAGCTTACGAAATATGAGGAAACCATGAGCTAAAAGGAGGGAAGACACACGCTCTTATCTCACAGTCACTCACTTCACCTAATTAAAAGCGCTCAAGGCAGCGCTCAAGTCACCGATTCTACAAATGGGTTCCCAGGTCCCCCCGGGGTGCAGAGTGTGGAGCAGCACTGGAATAAAAATAAACACATGACAACTGCAGCATGATAATGCATTCGCCAAAGATGCTACAGGGGGCTCCCCGAGTGGAGGAGTTCAGCGCTGACTTCAAAGGCGGGAACTGAAAACTGAGCATGTGTGTGCGCGTGCGTGTGCGTGTGCGTGCGTGTGTGTGCATCCGGTATATATTGATGATGACTGTTACTGCAGTGTTAAAGCTCCTTCGTTCTTTCTCCCAAAGCCAGGCTGGACGACTGTGAGCGGATTGAGATACAGTATCTCTGGCAGCAGAGTCAGACTGCAAACTGTCTGATCTCAACGGCTTCATAAGAAATGTTAGAGAGAAGTTTTAAGTGCCTGCCTGGCGCTTCATGCCGGGACACAAGAGAGGCCCAACAGTGTGAACTGAGCTTCTGGGTAGCTCATTAACTGCAGAGGGGATGAAAGGAAATTAAATAAAAGCCAGTATTTATGAATAATTTGCTTTCTGTTTTCCCGTGTAGGTAAACGTAATGCTGTAAATGCATTTGCAAACTGCCCAGCGACAGATTTATACGTGTAACACTCTCCCAACAGAATTTAGAAGCAGATTTTTTTACACAGTACAATCCTGTGCGCATCACTTAAATGTCAAATGATTCAAATTTGTATCACCTGCTCTTGTGTAAAATTTAATGACAGTTTAGATTTGCTGTAGTAAAAATACAGACCCCAAAGTAGAAACACAGTTCACCTAAAGTACACATTTAATTACTGACATTTTTATCAATACTTTGTATGTCCAACTTCATTTATTAATGAGATGCCACTTTTTTCAGCAGCTCTTAGTTAGAGGGGCTGTGTTGCACTCTTTGAAATACCGCATAGGTTTTTTCTTGGATTCAAGTCAGGCAACATACTTGGCCAGGTCACGGTTTTCAATTTTTTTCTTCTTTAGAAACACTTGTGTGGTTTTGGCAGTGTGCTTTGGATGGTTCTCATACTGGAATATTCCTCTTCGGCATAACTTCTGCAGACTGGGAGTTATCCTGTCAGTCAGTATTTTGATATATCCACAGGCTTTTGTGTGCCATCTATAAATGTCATCTCCCGAACAGCTTTTGCACTCATGCAGCCTTATATGATCTGACTTCACTGTCAGGACTATGCATTCACTGCGGTAGTCCCGACCAGGTTCATGCCAAATATGATGGACCCCATCTGAGCTGAACAAATTTGTCTTGGTCTCATCTGACCAAAAACATGTTCCTTCTGATGATGTTTTCATCAGACTTCTTTTCATGATTTTAGCTAAATTTAATCTTGCAGTTCAGTGCCGAAGAGCAAAAATGTTTTTTCTTTCTCTTGAATGCCGTCTATAAAGCTTCACATTATGCAATGTCTTTCACACTGTCTGAGCTGTCCCCTGTGATTTCCTTTGATAACCCCTGTCTGAAGTCTGAAGCACTTATCTGTCTGTTTTTCGGAGCTAGGTTGTAAAGCTGAGCCACTGCAGCACTGATTAGTGGTACCATATCTCCTGATTACTGTGCTTTGACTGATTTTTCATTGTTCACCAATCTTCCTGTATTATTGTCCATATTTGTGAAGTCACACAATCAGATTTTTTAATTCTTCTACCAATTTTTATTCCCACGTGGAGCCATGATGCAGACATGCAGCCCATAGGTGCAAAATTGAGAAAGTTCTGATGTTCACAGGTCATTTTATAACCATGTTCATGCAGTTAGACTAATTATAAATCAGAAGTATTGAGATTGATTTCAGTCAGTGATCAAGTGTTCAATTGGGTTGGATTACATTTTTGGTGTTTTATAATAGGAAATGCTGTACTTGTCAACTTCAAAATCACGCAGTTACTGAGACGTGATGCAGTTTTAAATCATTTGACGTTTATGTGCTTCTCACAAGGGTGCACTCACTTCTGCTGCTTCTACTGGATATGCTTGAGGCGACAACAAATGTGATGTGCCAGTGGCTGTGTCAGCATTCAGGCAGATACAGTAGCTCAACATCAGTGAAATTTCATGTCATGCAAATTATGGCCCTTCAGGAGCAAGTGGAGGAGGAAAGAACAGTAATAAACCAATGACACAGATTATCGCTAAACAGGGTGCAACAGCTGAAAAGAGGCTTTTTCCAGGCCTACCTGAGATTTATAGTGACAGCTTACTTTGTGAAATTCACTCATGTAAAATGGTCTAAGATTGGCAAGCGATTGTAATTTATATTAAGTTTGACGTTCAAATTGAAATCTGTGGTGATGCCAAAATAACCTACTAAAAAGAAAGAAATGGAAAGGAAAGCAAGAAAACAAGAAGAAACTGTTTAAAAAGCAGAGATCTGAAAGGAGGAGAGTGTTCCCTCCTGGTGTCTGCTTGCTGTTTGTGCCCCGGAGCTACAGAAAGGAAGAGGCAAGAGACAAAGAGGGGGATAGAGAGAAGACAGAGTGAACGTGCTGAGATTCATCATCATCAGTACAGGGGAGACACACGAGGAAAAACACATTTTACATGGAAAAGCCATTTCCTCCATGTGGAGGAGATTAGCAGCCATGTACGCTCCTCCAAACCTTCCTCTCTCCATTATTTTCTCCCTATTTTTCTTTCTCAGCAAGAGCTTGCTTTTCCACACAACCCATCGAGCACCAGAGTTGCCAAAATGTGGCTTTTTTGTCCACCGAGGCCAGCGGGCGCCCTGCTCCCAAAACCCCCTAATGCTCACACAGAGAAAGAGACACACAAAACCAGACACTGCAGGGGCAAAGACTGACAGCTTGACACATTCTGCTTTTTAAGTGCCAAGGATGCTCCATATTCCTGACACCGTATGGGAGAGAGCAAAAGGGTCGCTCTAATAGCCCAGAGACTGCTGGGGCTTCAATTTTGCCATCAAAGCCCAACGCAAGCCTCTGTCAAATTGTGTGGCGCTCAATATGCCCTGTCTGGGATTCAAGAGGATCCTTTTTCTGCTGATGCCAACCACTATCCAGTCCACCTCTGCTGCTGAGCGAAGTCATGTGGCAATGGTATGTGTTCTGTCATGTTTCCCAGACATCTTCTCACCAAGGCAGTGCAGTGACAGAACCCATAAACATCTCAGGGATGGTTAGATTTCTGTGAACAGTGCAGAGGGTTGTAAAATATGTGGCACATCCAGATGGACTGAGGGCAGAATCGACAAATTAAGAGGCTTTCCTGCCCCCTAGTGACAAGCACAAAGGGGCATTTTCAGCACCAGGGACAGTTTCCTGCTGCTCTCCATCCAAATCTCCCAGTTTGCAAATTCACATCAAAAATAAATCGTCTGAGTGCTATTACGCAATTAATTCTGACTTTCTCTATCCAAAAATGCCCCTAAACATGACCCTCATCATTGCATAATGAATCCCTCATGCAAATTGACAATCCCCAATTAGGATTCATTTCTCGAGTGTTTGTAGCAGCGTGGGTGATGACATTTTTCCACAACAACAAGCGCAATAGAGAAACTGGGCTCCAGCCTGCACCCAAAGAAATGTCTCCATGTGAGGCAGAAAAAGGAAAAAAACAAACGACAAAAAAAAATGTTGGAAACGATCACTTACCCCTCTCCAGACTGAGATTTCTGCAAACTTCAAGCTCTGCCATTTATGACTGGAGTTATTGGTCTCACAAGATCCCTCCATGCGCTTTGGACATCATTTTTTAAAATTCCTAGTTGGAGCGGTTTGAAATGCCAAAAATGCCATCAAAAAATGCCCGATTAGTCCATTTCTCCATGATGATAAGACGCTCACAAGATGCGCGCCATGACGATGAAGTGTCACTTTTTTGGGGGGGGGTACAGAAAAAAAAGCCCCACAAGCAAAGCGCTCCTCAGTACCTGCCCTCCTGTGCGGTCTGCAGAGCGGATTCACCAACCAAACCTCTCGCATCCACCGCCTCTGCGCGCACAGCCAAAGCGCAACACAGGGGCGAAGCGATAAGCCGATTTCTCATACGCTCGATGGAGACCGACGGAGAGTGGATGTTAATAAGCAAGAGCTTAAGACGGGCGTGGAATGAGCAAAAAAAAGGGGGGGTTGGAAATGATAGCGCACGGAGATTTGGCCATTTGGACATTCCATCAGCTTTCGCCCGCCAGTTTGGTTCAAGCTGTTTGGCGACAGTTTGAATTCCCCACCAAAATGAACTCGTGCCACCTCCGTTTGTTTGTTTGTGGACGGCTATTCCTCGGTGTGCAGTCTCAGGAGGAGGGAAAAAAGACGCACCATTGCGCAGGGATGCCAACGCTATGACCCACTTTACGCTGTCAGTGTCTCCCCCAGTTTTTGGGTATAATGCGTACTCGGAGACACAGCAGGGAACAGGTTTCATGAGATAATGGGGATGCAGTGCACATACCGGAGCTCCCAGTCCCAAGAGAGGGCAGAGAGAGAGTCGCAGTGGAATAGCAAGTTCCGTGTAAACATTCATTAAAAGGTTTTTTAGCTTTTAGATTGTGCGCGTTTGTGCGTTTTTTTTGTGCGCGTCGAGCCAGAAGTGTATCATCCGAGTTGAGTCATTTCCCTAATGAAAGTTCAGTCAATCTGGAGCTCCCAGATTAGTCCTGCTCATTGGTCCACATTAAAGCCATTTCATTTAGGGATTGCAGGAGACAATTATGGAGTGACCAAGCACACACAGAGACACACACGCAGACAGAGTTGTGTCCAAACACCGAGAGCCAGAAAGCAGAGGTTACCAAATCGATTAGTGCTGTGTGGAGGAACAAAAAGACAAGTCTGCACACCCAGTGTCACCCACAGTTCAGTGCTTCCTGTGTGTGTTGTCCATTAGCACCCTGTGTGTTACCTGACTCTCCCCGATGATTTCTCACTTTGATTTAACCTCTAGTCACCCAAACCTGCCTGATCAAAGTCAGTTTGTGGCCCCAACTCCCCCCTCAAAAAAACCCTCTTATTCTCACAGTGACTGATTTATGCCCAAACCGAACCCATCAGCCACTCTGCCATTCACAAGAGACTGGAAGCAACTGGGAGGAAGGCAAAGAGGCAAAGTCATGTGGAAAATGAAAAGAGGAAAAGAGAGAAGCGTGTGTTTGGGGGTAAATACAGACACGAGGGAGTAAATACAGACAATTTCCGGGCAGTTTGTTCGATTTTCTTGCTTCTATCCTTCTGAAAAAACTTCATGGCACCTTGAACATAATCAATGCATGCTGCTAGATTAACATCAGAATATTTTATCCTGTAAGAAATGGTCTAAAAGGGGGTGCAAGCT
The DNA here is from genome assembly GCA_900302755.1 of Chromis chromis. Taxonomy (NCBI): domain Eukaryota; kingdom Metazoa; phylum Chordata; class Actinopteri; family Pomacentridae; genus Chromis; species Chromis chromis. The sequence goes on from OMNN01101801.1 coordinate 28,410, forward strand.
CATGGCAAATGTATCTCATTTCATGCTTAGTAGGCTATTCAATTTCACATCAATAACAGCCCAAAACTGGCCTCAAGAAATCTATTTACAAAATGGAGAAAAGGGGTGAAATTCCCACAAATGCGATGATATCCTGATTTGTAAGCATGTCAGAGTGGGAGACAGACACTTGTGTTTACTCTGTGTATCAATCAGGTCAATCCATCAGCCACAGAAGAGCTCTGGAGCAGTCAAGCCTGTTTTCTACTGCAGTTCGCTGACAAGCAGAAAGTACACATGCAGTCTGCAGGAGTGGCATGTGGACGCTGGCTGTAGTTTGTCAAGGTGAGGCTTTAAACGGTCTGTCAGCTGTAGGTGTGACAGCCACAGAGGCAGAGCAGCCCATCAGAGATTTGTCATGGATTTGTCTGGCGGATCTGTCAAGTGGTGCAGCCTCGCCATCCCGAGACTCATAAATCAAGATCAAACTGATGCAATTACACGTCTGGATTTAGTCCCGCTTTGAGGAGACAGAGAGGAAAATGGGGACTATTTTTGCTAAATTTTTATCTGATGATAAATAAACAGTGAAGTGTCAGGGTGTTCAAGATGATGTGTGAAGAGATTAAGTGGAAGAAAAATATAGACATAACTTTGTATGTGTTTGGGTGATGAAAATAACAAAAATAAAGACATGTGGATTCTCCCCTTTTTGAGGAGAAATGGCCGATTTTTTATGTATCAACTAGAAAACACAATTTCCAGCTTAAACAAAGTTCCACAAATTGTTTTCAGTTACATCACACAATGATTCAGTGGCTTGCAAAGGGTTTAAAGTGCCACAGTCAACCGTAAGAAGGTTTTATTGATTAGGGATGCTGTATCTTATCTGTGTTGCCTGATATTAAAAGTCTGAGTGTTTGGGGAACATTAGTGGAGATGAGTCTCCCTCTAGTGTTCATTCTATTAACATACAGTTATTATAGAGAGAGGGAGCATTGTATTTTACACATTATAATATTCTCTTTGTGTTTGTTTGTTATTTACCGTGAAAGATGCTGTTGTCTGTCAGGAAGTGCCGTCGATACTGAGGCTCTCCTTTCCTGTTCACCACCCAGGAGCTCATGGTGAGACGAGCAGGGATGCGAGAGAACGAACAACTGGATCACCTACAGAGGAGAAGAGAATTGATGAGGTGCTGTCCAGACATTTTGCAGGAATCAAATCAATCGAAAAAGTTATCTTATTAGATATATAATACAAAAAAAGAAGACAGACATGAGCCCCTTGTCTTGTGATGTGAGCCGAGTCATAAATCTCAAAAGAAACAGCCCAAGATGTAATTTAAAAGAAGAAAAAAGGTTTACAGGAGGTACGAAAAGTTGCTTTCTTTCCAGAGGGAGATGGATTAAGTTATAATAAAGACAGAAATCAGAAACTTTGAGATTTGTAGTGGCAAAATTTAGAGTTTAGGCGTTTTGTACTGAGAAGCAATTAGAATTACAGGCAACTTTATTTTGTTAATAATGTGCAGAGACACGAAATAATGCATTTTCATTTTGGTAAATAGGCCTTTTTTGTTGTTGTTTTTTGAGATTTTTTTTCTTGTCTTAGCTCTGATTTCTTCCAGAATGCTATCAGTGCAGTGATCACAACGTGTAACATGACTTGAATGGGGTCATCTTGTGACCATTCAGGCCACCCATGATCCAGACTCCTCACTGTCTCTACATCTCCACCATGAATACCTTCCCTGATCAGCTTCCATTTCTCTAGCCAGCTCCCTTTGTTCACCTCTTTCCTCTGATTTTTCCCCCCGCTCCACTTTATCTCTCGACATGTGTTCTCATTTATCTTCTTTCCGTTTCTCCTCGCCATAATTCCAGGATTCTGAATTTTCCACTTCTTCCCTCCTGATTGCCTTTCATTCCTGCCGCCCCTGCTGCCAGTTCTCAGTGATTTCCCCACCTGTTGCTCGTCTGTCTTTCTTGTGTGATTTAGCGCTTCTCGCCACACACAGGAAGATGTACGGATCTAGAAAAAGGCCTGGAGCCTCCGGGACAGTTATTGGCGTCTGGTGCCGGCTGACCTGAGGAGAGGTGACTGTCTGGTTGAGCACGAAGAGCTCAGGGGTCAAGTATGTTTGAGGTGAAAGTACTTTCCTGTGACCCTGCCATCACCTCACTTTAAACCAGGCCTGTAATGTGTGTGGTGTCTATGACAGAACATATGGACTGAGACTCATCCATTCTGTTAACATGAGGCCATGACATACAAGTCAGAGTGTACAGAATCCAGCAATTTAGCGCTATTTTACAAGATTAAACGATCTGAATAATATAAACTCACTGAAAAATGTGAGTAATATTATTGTTTAATTGCTGATTTAGCTCTAAGCTGGTGACTACGGTACAGGATGTTAACTTTGCAAGAAAAACAGAGAAAGAAAAGCACAAAAACTCACCATTGCAACAAGGCATGAAAAAAAACACAGGGGGGAAAGTGCTCAAAGAAAAACAACACAAAAATAGTTAAGAAGGGATTTAAAGGTGCATATTTCAGCTCATCAGTGCAGTTTAGGCGTTTTTTAGAGAGACAAATACAGCTTTGATTTTATGTCGTAATTCCCTTTTAATGAAAAGGCATTTCAATTATGGAAGACGTTTCATGTTAAAAGCACAAAAAAGCCATCTGAGGCTTAGTCATCACACTCGGCCTCACCTTGTGGCCGCAAACGCCTCTCGGCTGCTCTGAACTCTCTGCAGAGGCACAGCCCCTCGTGGATTACTGCTTAATTATAGAATAATGCTTCTAAATGACTGTTTGTTTTCATAACAGAGTCCAAATTAGAGACAGGGGTTGAGCAGCGGAGGCAGATGACTGGGGGACATTGTTTGAGCAGCTTTAATGGCATGTCAGGTTGTGATGCAGATAGATTACATGAAGCCGCAATAAACACCGAAGTCACGCGGGATGAAGAAGTCACCAAAATGTATGAGTCAGCAAAGGTTGTAAAAGCTGTGCAAAGACAGAGACTTAAATAATATAAAGTAAACACAGTACAATGAATTCACATTCCTTTTAGTAGTTAGTACGTCTGTGACAGTGACACAAACACAACTACTTAAAATGGAAGGAAACAGACGCTTGTGAATTATTGGTTGTTGTGTGTTGATTAAAATGATTACATACACCAATCAGGCATAACATTATGACCACCTGCCTAATATTGTGTTGGTCCCCCTTATGTCGTCAAAAATGCTCTGAACCATTGGACATGGACAAGAGGACATCTCAGGATGTCCTATGAGGTCTGGCACCAGGACCAGGGCAGTGGATCCTTTGGGTACTCTGGGTTGTGCAGTGGGGCCTCTGTCAATTAAACTTGTTCCACTACATCCTGTTGATGCTTGATCAGAATGGGGTCTAGGAAGTTTGGAGGTCAAATCAACATCTTGGGCCATTGTCATGTTCCTCAAGATGTTCCTGATTGTTTGATATTTTTGCCATGTGGTGGGGTGCATTTTCCTGCAGGGGTAGGCCAGTGACATTCGGGATTTCCATTTGCATGAGGGAGTGTGCTTGTTCTGGGACAATGTTTATTTGGGTGTCTAAGTCTCATCAACATGGATGCCAAAATCCAAGGATCCAGAATCCTTCTACACAGCCCTAGAGAATGGTCTGACTATATGAGAC
>OMNN01101802.1:11230-25993 GCA_900302755.1 Chromis chromis
CAACCTGTCTAGGGTAGGGATGGGAATCGATAAGATTTTTACGATTGCAATTCCATTTTCGATTCTGCTTAATGATTCGGTTCTTTATCGATTCTCTTGCCGCTGCTGCTGGGTTGAGATTCACTCCGGAGCGGATCGAAAACACGACATTCATTCAAAGTTATCGCATGCTGTGTGTGCAAATGTTTCTGCATATTGGTAGTATTTCCTCCCTTTGATGAAATATCCACTTTGCAAGTATTGCAAGTTGCCCTGTTGTCATCCTTTCTTGTGAAATGTAACCAAACTTTTGAGCATTTGTGCCACTTGGGCGCCATGTTTCCTGCTGGCTGCATTGGTGAATGACGCAATTCGCACCCACTGGAATCGATAAGGGAATCGTTTGCAAAATTGGCAAATGATTCGAAGGAATGGAAACACTGGGAACCGATTCTCAACAAGAACCGGATTCCGATTCCCATCACTAGCACAGGGTGTCCCCTGCCTTCGCCCAAGTTGGCTGGGATAGGCTCCAGCCCCCCCGCGACCCTACAGAGGATTAAGCGGTGTATAAATGGATAGATGGATGTTGTGAAAAGAGAACCGTACAGTCATATATAGATTTTTTTGTATTTGTTCATCATCAGTAAAATGAAATAAATGAAAAAATTTGTGAAAAGGTGAACTGAGAGATGGACAGAGAGATCTCAGTAGATATACAGTATATTCTCATGCACAGAACCGGACATTAATTTGAGAAACATAGACATTTACCACAGAATTGTTCTTCTATTAATGGTTCACTGGGTCTTAACATTGTTAATCGTCAACACTGAGTTGATTAATGATCAAATTTTTTCATTGTGTATCATTAATTGAATTATCTTTAAAATATTCAGATACATGTAATAAATGCGAGAACAACGGAAATGATTGCATATTCATGAGAGATCTCTGAATACACCATCGATTGAGCTCGTGCGATGCAAGTGCAATGAGCATTAAGCAAGTGCAATGGTTTGTGAAATCTGAGGTTTACTAAATAATGTAAGGGACTTAAGCAGAAACTGTGTTGATTTATAAAAACTGCAAATGCTTGCAATATTTGCAACGGAGTGTGGATTGAAATAAAAAAAAAAATCTTATGGTTGCAAAATTGAAAATTCCTGGAGGGATTGTTTCAATTTCAACAACAGCCTGGAGATTTATCTTGTCCTACTTAAGGCCAGGCTCACTGCAGTTCTGAGCCGTGCCTCAGACTGTTTCTTGAGTTTCGCTGCGCTGCAAGCCAAGGCTGTTGTAAGGTTAAACTATCTGACAGCTCGAGTTTCACGGGCAAACAACACACATCCTCGGGCTGATTTTCACATACTTAGTGGTGTGAATTTTCACATGCTCCATTTATGTTGATCACACATGATTACACTTGGTTATTGGTGCCTCCATAGCCAAGCACAAAGGGTAGCATTTAGAGATTGTGCAGAAGAGGGAGAGATAAAAAGAAAGATGTAGGTGGCGAAGGAGTGAATATCTATATATCTATGTACCACTTAATGGTCTCTGCATGTGCTTTCCCTCAGGCTACATCCACACGTACCGCTACATAACACGTCTTCTTTTTCTAAGCATTACTTTTGCTGCATCTGCCGTTCACATTACTCCAGCGTTGTAGCATCCCTAAAACAGAGAATTGGGAACAGCACAAAAGGCAGAAAGTGCTGGCGAGGAGGAGAAACATTTTCCAAAAATGTGAAGAGAGCAGTGACTGCCATCTGAGTGTGCGGAGGCCTTTGCCAATTGGGCTGCCATGGTGCAGGATGACGACTGATAGATAACACTGATATAAAACATTCATTAAAAAACACAGCAAGAAGAGCAACATAGAAACCATGGCAAAAATTATTCCCATCGAAACAGGTACACAAAATCAATCTGCACTTCACAGACGGACTATAAAATCAGATACAGACGGGTTAATCCTGCACTAGATTAATAAAAGCAGGTATAACAGGGAGTGTGAAGGGAGGTGCTTAATCTCCTCCTCCTGTTCGATACCCAAGTGGCAGACCTGCTCCAGAAGTGCCTGAATATAGAAATGGGCACGGGTAAAAACAGGAAGTGGGTCTGGCTTTTTGGGTAAAGTAAAGAAAGTAAAGAATATAACGGTGTAACTTGATCAATAGCGTTTTTGCGCTACTCGGACAACTGTAACAACACTGTACATTAGTAACACAAGTGATTTTCAGAATATATTTATTGATTAACCTAATTTGGTTAGTACTGGTACAGCAGAAAAGTAATAATGATTTTGAATGAAGTGTGCTTTTTTTATTTGGTGTTTTGTCGTATTTTGTTTGTAACCAATGGACTGTGTTATCATTATGTTATTACTGGATTATTACTATGATGTTACGAGTTATTACCAAGCTGGAATTCCCATGTGTTTCTTTAGTAATTTGCTATTGTATATGTAAAGAGACAATTTTATTTAGTTTTATTTCTTTTGTACTTTTGACACACATACCCAAGTTTGCTTCCTGATTGGGTCGAAGTCCTTGATTTATCACAACCCTATCATGTGACAAGTACCAATCTATGTTTTTCGTCGCAATGACAAAACCTCAGTGTTTGATATTTAGCAATCACTTTTTTTTTTTTTTATCAACATATGGAACATAAAGTGGCAAGAAAAAGTATGTGAACCTTTTTGAATTTCATGGTTTTCTGCATTAATTTGTCATAAAATGTGATCTGATCTTCACCGAAATCAGGGGTATTGACATAATGTACCTAAAATAATAACACAAAAAAATTCTGATCTTTCATCTCTTCATTCAGAACAACCATAAAAACCTCATAGAGCTAGTCAAAAAAGTATGTGAACCCTTGAGTTAATGACTGAGTCAGGTGTTAGCGAGTCTTGTTAAGAAAATGAGTTTGGAGGTGTGAACTAGAGCTACTTTGACTGATAAAAACCACTCCTGCTCCGCACAAGAGAAATACGCTTATGTGAGCCATGCCTCGTCAAAAAGAGCTTTCAGAGGATCTAAGATCAAGAATTGTTGATTTACATAAAGCTGAAAAGGGTTACAAAGTGATTTCAAAGACTTTAGAAAATCACCAGCCTACAGTTAGGCAAACGATCTACAAATGGAGACTCTTTGGGACTGTAGCTGCTCTACCAAGAAGTGGGCGCCCAATCAAAATGACCCCAAGAGCACAATGAAGACTCATCAGTGAGGTAAAGAAACAACCCAGAGTGACAGCCAAAGATTTAAAGGTGTCATTGCAACTGGCTAACATCTGTGTTCATGAGTCTACAGTATGTAAAACATTGAACAAGCAGAGTGTCTATGGCAGGACACCATGAAGGAAGCCATTGCTTACTAAAAAGAACATTGCTGCACGCCTGAAGTTTGCGAAAGAGCACATTGACATTCCAAAGCGGTACTGGCAAAATGTTTTGTGGACTGATGAATCTAAAATTGAACTATTTGGAAAGAACACACAGCACTACATCTGACGTGAAAAGGGCACTGCATATCATCATGAAAACATCATCCCAGCCGTAAAGTATGGTGGAGGAAACATCATGATTTGGGCCTGCTTTGCTGCATCAGGGCCTGGCCAGCTTGCAATCATTGAGGGGAAGATGAGTTCCCAAATGTATCAAAAAATTCTTCAGGATAATGTGAGCATGTCTGTACATCAGCTGAAACTCTGTAGAAGTTTTGTGATGCAACAGGACAATGACCCAAAACACCAGAGCAAGTCCACAACAGAATGGCTTCAGAAAAACAAAATCCTCCTTTTGGTGTGGCCAAGTCAGAGCCCACACCTCAACCCAATAGAGATGCTATGGAATGACTTGAAAAGAGCCATACACATGAGACGTCCAAAGAATATGACAGAGCTAAAGCAGTTCTGCAGGGTCCAATGGCGCAGATTGGCAGCCTTGCTTCCGTCAGTCTACCCCAGGGCAGCTGTGGCTACATACGTAGCTTACCACCATCGAGTATGGAGTGAATGAATAATGCAATGTAAAGCGTCTTTGAGTGTCTAGAAAAGCGCTAAAAGCAATGCATTATTATTATTATTATTATTAGAAATGTTAAATTGAGAGAACTTAAGGTATCTGTAAGTAACAAGTCAAATTTAATTTCGGAAGAACTTAATTAGAGACATATGCAATACATATCCAGTTTTGCCGATAAACTATGAAACAGTCATATAAGATTGTTTTTGTGACTGTGAACTGAAAGCCTCAATATTTATTCTACATGTTTTTGCGTTTTGTATACACTGCATGTCCAGATAGATTCATGCTGTTGTGTGTCCTGTTCATCGAATGCCTTTTTGCGTGTTTGTGACCTGTTTTGAATTTAAGGAAGCAGCTCCATTGTTTCAGCCTTTTCCTCCACTTCACAGGGCTTTCCCCACTGATGGCAGTGATGGAGAACGCGACGTGGCCTCACCAATCATACGTACCCCATTATCTCCTCCGTGGTGACCCTTTCGCCTCCAGACTCTCCAGAGAGGCGGATATCATCGCGGCCTTTTACATCTTCATCATCGGTCAGTCTCTTATTGAAAAGAATCCTCCACTCTTTCTTTAAAAATCTCTGTTTTGCTTCAATCCTAATACCAATTTTAGAATATAGTCCAGCTCTGTGCTCTTTGATTGAGATCAGGCCATTGAGAAGCAGCTTAGTTCTACTTTCCAGATGTTGCTGTGCAGGACAAGCAGGAAGGAAGTGTTTTCTAAGGTTTGGGTTTACTTTGGATGACAATGAAGGAAGTCCACAATGGTTCATGTGAAAAAAAAAAAAAAAGGAAATTCCTCAACACGTTTGAACACCATGTCACTGTGATGGCGTAGATAAATATAGACTAGAAGTCTGGGATTTAAACTCATTTATATTAGCTTGACTATCATCTCACAACTTTTACTTCTTATTTTGAGACACAAGAACAGTTAGCTTAACAGCGCTACATGTCCTGCTAACTAGTAGCAGCTAAACCCGACCACTACTGCTAAAACCATATTTAAAGATGTGTTACAATTGAATAAACATGTGTTAAGGGGACAAGTACACAAGTAATGATGGTGATATTGTAATTATATTAGTGTGGAAAGATGTGATTCATTTTTTATCTCAGCTGCTAGCTTGCCGCTAACATTTAGCTAACAGCACACAGCAGCTACACTACTCTTACTTCAGTTCTCAAAAACTTGACCCTGAGTGCTGATGTTAAAATGCAAAAACCCATAAATGAATTCATTATTATCGAATGAATGAATGAATGAAACAGTAGGAAATCATGAGGCTGTCATTAAACAAACTGGCCTTTTTAACAGCCGTCATCAGAGTCAGACGATTTTTATAGCGGTGGCCCAGCTGAGAAAATGACGCACACTGAGGAGGCATACAAACTGATACCTTGTTAGTTTTCTTTTATGTGTGGCACATCGCTATAGGCCACAATTTTTAGTCACTTTTACCATTCGCTTACACAGGAATACACCGTGAGAACTCATCTTTATTGTACTGTAACCCACAGTTGATTAAAGAAAATCTGGAGTTGCTTCAAGTTATGCTTTTTTATTTGTTTATTTGTATAATAGTTTAAATGACATTAGGGTCATAATACAACTGGCAGACATTTTGACTTTTTAATAACAGGGAAGTTATGTCAGCCTGCAACTTTTTGTATTGATTAATCTATCGACTATTTTACTGATTAGTTGATTAGGCTAAACATTCCAGTTATTTTTCCTCGAAAACATCAATTTGATCAAGTTGATTTTATTTTTTAGTTTTGACCTTTTGAGGGTATTCAGCAGCTATGGACATCAGATATTGAAAAGCTTTGGTGAAAAGACAGCAATGAACGTGGTTTTGCCTTTTTTTTGACAGTGCATCTTCCAGAATAACACCTGTACATTTCCCTCATGTTCACTGTGCTAGTGCTGCCGTGGTATTCAACTGAAACTTTGCCTTAGGTCTTTAGAAACTTTTATCCTGAACAAAGTCAGACTCTGCTGCAGCCATTTTCTAAAGCTGTAGCTCTGGGTGTACCCGACCAAGACTAAAGTCAACAATGATTCATGATGCAGCAATTGCTAAATATTATGGAAGATTGGTTACAGTAAACTGCAGCAAAAAGTAAAGCTAAACATGTGCTGTTTGGATTCAGTAACCTATTTTGTTCAGAGATGCATGACGTATACTCAAAGGTTTGCAAGTTAAACCATGTGTTGTTGTATTTTTAATAAAATTGCAAGCAGAAATTAAGTGATTAGAGACTCTGATAAAGTAATTTGTGACTGCGACCCAAGAGTTAGTTTCAGCTCTAAATGGATCCACCACAAAAACAAGAAGAGACTTCATATATATGATATATGGCAGTAAGTTGTGCTTCAAGAGAAAGTGGAGAAGCTGTTATCTTAAACAGATCTAACCACAGACCCGAGAAAGGAATCTTCAGTAAGCATACTTGTTTTCGCCGTTTTTCTGTCAAACTTGTTGCATATGTAGACAGATAAGACAACATGCCTTTTAGTGGTTGAATTCATCACTCCACTGGGCTCCTCCTGTGACCTCCTTCAATCTTAGAAAGTATGCAGACTCATATTGCAATATGAATAGCGTCATAGTTTCCTCTAACATCTTTTGGAGTTCATATCTGTATGATCCCCCCCAAAAGTTTGCTTAATTTGCAGATGACGGACTGCAATTACTAACCATGAACAGCAAATCAAATTAGGGATCTTTTCTGGTAATAACGTCATTCTGGAGCCGCTTTAGGCATGCAGTACAGAGAGGGGTCATTGTTTCGACAAGCTTGGATTCTGTACAAGCTCAGAAGTGATGACCTACAGTCATACTCTTTTTAACATCACAACATTCTACTGAGGCTTTTTTGTACACTGGGAAAACAATCTATCACAATAACAAATAACAATATCTGGGAAGTTCCTTTTTTTCCGAGGGGCTTTGCCAAGAAGGCACACCATTGTATTGGGGGAAATTCCAATTGTTACAGCAGCACCAGAAAAATTTAGCAAGAAATGCAAGAAAAATAACAATAATTAAGTAATAAAATAACATAGAAAAAAATAGCAGCAATTGAGTAATAAAATAGGTATGTACACAAAAATAACAATAATTAAGTGATAGAATAAGTATGTACACATGCATGGTGGATGTCGCAGTCTGCTGCTGAAGGAGTTACTTAAAGCCCCCACAGTCTCGTGCAGCAGATGAGAGGAGTTGTCCATGATGGATGCGAGCTTTGCTAACATCCTCCCCTCACCCACCTCCTCAATGGAGTCCAGGGAGCAGTCCAGGACAGAACCGGCCCTCCTGACCAGTCTGTTCAGTTTCTTTCTGTCCCTGTCTGTGCTCCCTCCTCCCCAGCAGACCACTGCATAGAAAAGTGCAGATGCTACCACAGTGTCATAGAATGTCCTGAGCAGAGTCCTTCATACTCCAAAGGACCTCAGTCTTCTCAGCTGGTGGAAACGACTTTGGCCCTTCTTGTACAGGACGTCTGTGTTGTTTGACCAGTATAGCAGCTGTTTATATGATAATGCTTTAATAAGAAAGGAGTTCAGCCAGTGCAGCTTCGTCCATTAACGTACCAGTGCTCCTGTCTCCTCAGGCCTAATGAAGGACAAGAAACCAGATTATGAAGCACACAATGATGTGTACTGCACAATGAATAGAGGCAGCAGCATGCATATAAATAATGCCCCCATAGTCTAGAACATTTCAGGGTGGAGCATGTAGCCTACCAGTGTGTTTCTCACTGCTAACATAAAGCAGACCCAATGTGAGTAATAAAAACCCATCCTAATGTTATTTTTTTCACTTAGTGCTCAAGATGCACATAACAAGAGTCTATCATCCACACAGTTACATAAGTACTCAGTTAAGTCTGAATGTTAGCGATGTGTCAGATCTAAGAGCGACCTCTGGAAAGGATCATAAATCTGTTTTTCTTAGCATCCAGAGCCAAGTATACATCATGCAATGAGGCCAGTAGCATGTTCTTAATTTTCCTTAAAAAAATTGCTTTGTAATGCAAGTATTGAATTATGTTCCTCATTACTTTTCTGATAGCACTTTTCTGCATTGTATTCTTCTCTTGCTACCATTAGTAGAAGCAAAATGACATATGGGTCTGCAATTACCTCCTCTGACATAAAATAAATAGCTTGTGTGGCTGTGGAAAGCCTCAAAACACTGGGTTGGGGAAAAAAACACTAATGCAACATTTGTGAAACCAACAGCCTATACTGAAGAAAACTTCAAAATCTAATGATTCTTGGGCAAAGTTTAGAGTTACAAGAAGCACTGTTAGTCTGTGGTGTTTGGATGTTGTTAGCAATGGATGTTAAGGTGGTAAAAACAATTGCTTAACCCAGAAAACAAAGACCAGAGGAGAGATTAAACAGGTATATTAGGTAATTTAAAATGGACTTGGAGTTGCTTGATGTAGATGGTGAGCAGGTAGTCAACGGTGGTTTGAGGTGCAGGCTGATTCCCGGAGAGGAGACGTTGAGTTGAGCTGACTAGTGTGGAACTTGAGCTGATAGCGTGGAGAGTGAAGAGGGTCGTGTGGATCGAGGCTGAGTTTCTGGTAAAACTGAGAAAAGGTTGAACCTGAAGCAGAGAGACAACGGTGTCGCTTGAAAAGAAACTGGAGGAGACAGACTCGAGCAGAGAGTTGGCCTGAAGCTGGGCTCGCACTGCAGGAGTTTTAAAATCCTGACAGGTTTTGAAATCGGGCTGCACACTGGGAGAAACTTAGAGATATTCTTCACGTTACTAGATTGGAAAATAATGGAGCATCACACAGTACAGGGTGTTATTAAGATTATCGTGCCAGAAGGATCAATTAGAGAGCAGAGCGCCACCTCACCTGATCTCATGGGGAAACAGATGGAAACGAAATGGAGACTGTGGTGCAGCAACCTGCTGTAAACTAATAATACTGTGCAGTGAGAAAAAACAAAATCAGAAGACCCAAATGTTTGGGAAGATGCGGTCAGAATGGTCTGAGATTTGAACTGCTTTAATATCTGTAACTAACATTAGCCTACAGGACTAGAATGTTTAGCATTGCTTGGCAACATCGTCCACAGCTCCGGGCACAAGCATTAAGATCGCAACCATCTGTCTGATATTATCAGGGTGGCCCCGATTAGTCTGTGAGCAGGTCTGTAGGCTTCAGACTCCCTTGTCAGACAGATTTCTCCTCCAATTGTTAGAAGGGTTGAAATGGAAGCCCAGCCTGATAAATATCAAACATGTTGGATATTACTGTGGCGGTCCTGATGAGTCTGCGAGCAGCTTGGGAGGTTTCGGACTGGATCCGAGTCATCCGAGCTGCCAGGAGAATATCACAGGAACTGTGGCCTTTGGAGAAGAAATAATGCTTTGTACTGCCCCTGCTGGATAAGAATCTGTAAACATCATGTTCTTGCAAGGTTAATTACTTTAGCAATCTCACTCTCAGCTGTCAATCAAACTTGTTCCACTGCATCCTGTTGATCAGGTGCTTGATCAGAATGGGGTTTAGGAAGTTTGGAGGTCAAATCAACATCTTGGGCCATTGTCATGTTCCTCAAGATGTTCCTGATTGTTTGATGTTTTTGCCATGTGGTGGGGTGCATTTTCCTGCGGGGGTAGGCCAGTGACATTTGGGATTTCCATTTGCATGAGGGAGTGTGTTTGTTCTGGGACAATGTTTATTTGGGTGTCTAAGTCTCATCAACACAGATGTTAAAATCCAAGGTTTTCCAGCAGAACACCACATAGTACCAATATGATCAATGTTATTCACTTCACCTGTCAGTTTTAATGTTGTGGCTGATCGGTGTATATGCAATGCAGGTTCTCTGGGAGAGACTGTCCCTCCTCCCTGCATATTCCATATGTATATGTAAAATCCAAGCAGACCCACCTGCTGCCACAGAAGCATGAAATGGTAATTGATTTCAAACGAGACTTCCCCGCCGCAGCGTTTCACTGATTTGAATAAAGCCCTTGAAATGTTGATAGAGGTTCACCACAAAGATGATGCCATTTTTTGCAATCTGCTCATCATAAACCAGAACTTCTCCAGGTTTTGGTTGCCCTCACAATGACACGATTATCTTTCTCATGCAGGAAACACACAGAAAAGGATCAAATATGATAAAACCCAGACATTATCAATGATGATTTGTAATGCTACCCAATACGCTGCAGCCATTATCCTCTTCCACATGCATTCTATTTCACTGAGATGCTTTTTTTTATTATTATTAATTACTGAAGATAACTTCACTACATCAACACCAGTAAGAGCTAGGAGGCAGAGGCATTGTGCAGTTTTCATTTTAAGGTTCTGCTATCCAAATCGCAATTATATTTAATAAGCTTTGCTAAATTCCAAACTGCAGCGCCACACCACAGCATAGATTTGCTTTAAAAAGTGATTTACTCAGTAAAGGATTTCTAAATGAATCAACCTTAACAAATGTTATCGAAAATGTAAAAACTTTTAAACACTATTGACTTCATGCCCTTAAACTCCATGTAGTGAATACCGAGAGCTTGTCTAATATTTTCATAAGCTGATAGCGAAAAAGCTATCTAAATAGGAGTTTAGTCATGGTTGACACTAAATTAAAAGACTCACATGTGCATTTTAGTTTTATTATAACCTTACATGTAATTGTCAATAGTTTTCGACACCAATTATCTCCCAAAGCGGCAAATTAAGGCAAGACTCTAATTCGTGGTGCCATCACCAGATTACAATTAAGATTGTGGTTGGAGGTCAAAGTCAAAGTGAAGGGAATTGATGTGATGACAACATATGCTAGAATTAAAAAAATTAAATCTGTGCTTCAGCTTGAGTTCGAGACACAAACCATTCCTCGTGTTCATCACAAGCTTCAAAACAATGCAAAATTCAATTAATGCTCAATATTAGTTTTACATGTGTGTTCACCAAATGAGCAGAACTTAAAACGGACATCATTGTCGGGAGTTTAATATTTTTTTCCATAAATGATCTGAATGTTTGATACACAGTCTGTGATCTTCTCCTTGACTGCTACTTAGTACCTAAAAAAAAATGAAGATCTTTAGTCACTGGGTTTATTTTCTTTAAAATTAAGGCGAATATCTCTTCGGATTCAAGAAGTTTACAAGTTCTCCACACCAAGTTGTTTGAATTATTGCTTTTAATTGAATTACAGGACACACAAAGGAGGTCACCACATGTTACATATTTGTGTAATGGGGGTGATTCAGTTTAATAGCTCCTCAGTCAAATTGCCAGGTACTTAATGAGGAAGTATTTGCAGAGTTCAGATTTGACATGCAAATGGGGCTGATTAACTGAGTGAGGCAATTTGGCTGCTGAGACATTTGAATAAAGACTTGACAGACATTTGTACTTAATGTCTAAACTGACAGACCAACAACAGAAAAATGCAGGGGACAGGTGGAGAGTTTGTCTTTTAGAGGCAGCGTTCTTGTCCTGATTTGATCTCCTCAGGCATCATGCCTCAAGGCCACGCAACGTCCCCTACAAGTTCAACTAATTAAGCGGTTATATTTTTGAATTAGGCTCGAGATTCTTAGGGTTAAGGCCATGGTTGGGGATTGGGTGTCTCTCAATCTGAGTGAAGGAGGTGGGATTTGTATTCAGCGTGAGAGGAAATCCTGTCTGGGAAGCTCAATTGGGGGCAACAGAAGCTAATGAGCTCTTTTCACAGGGAGAAAATGCATGCTGCCAAAATGTATTCCCGCCCTCTGTATTCCAGAAAGTTTGGACCGTAATGAAATGCTTTTGTGGGCCCGGGGAAATTCTGAGAGCGACACAACGTATTGTGTGGCAGCCGGTTGTATGCATGGTGAGTTCATCACATCTCATGATATCTTTTCCATTGTTGCTTTACTTTGGCACTGGTTATTTTGCCTGCCCCTCCTTCCACATAGTGTGCTGATAGTTCCAACTCAGAGCACAAAATATGGAGTTTGTTCATGGCCTCGAGAATCTCAAATAGCAGTGTTTCCTGATCTGACCTTCCTATTGGCAGAACATAATGGTAATAATTATGCAGCTCTTCAGTTCATCCTCTGTCTGAAACCAGCCATTTTAGCTCCTCTACAAAGCCCACTTTCTTCTGATTGGCTGACTTCTGGAAGCCTGCCGGGGGTGAGTGTGAGCAACTTCATGGGTGTGCTACGATACCCATACAGTCTGAAGCCTTAGCATGTGGCTGACAGGGATTACTTTTGCCATGCATTCAATCCATTACTTGAAACTTTGGTCATGTTTAATATGAACATCAGACATGTAATGCTATATGACAATACAGAAAAGCATAATATGCCCCCTTTAATGTAAACATCCCCCCAAATCCAGATGTGGAGCAATGAAATAGGAAAAGCACATGCAAAAAGAAAAACTAAAAAAATCTAAAAAAGCACATTTGCTACTGCAGAAGCACTCAGGGAAGTACAGGGGAGTGATTGGCTTCATTTGACCTTGTGGTTCGATAGATAGGCAAGTAGATCCATGACTCCCTGAACGTCCTGGAGCACTTCCTGTGTAGCAATTTAGTTCAATTCATTTTCTGTTCTAAGTAGATTAATTGAGATGGAAACTGACTTGCTGGAGGAAAAATGTTAACAGGTGGTACCAGGCCTAAAGTAATAAAGCTGTAGGACACACTTTGTTTTATGGCAAATGCACTGTGCTGATATTAAACTGGAGTGATCCCTAAATGCTTGATTATGCTTAAAGGAAAACTGGGGTAACTTTAAGATGGAAATTTCTGTGTGGAGTTTGCATGTTCTTCCTGTGCAGCGTGGGTTTTCACCAGGTTCTCCAGCTTCCTCCCACAGTCCAAAAACATGCTGAGGTTAATTGACTATTCTAAAATTGTCTGTAGGTGTGAATGAGAGTGTGCTTGGTTGTTTGTCCTGTGTGTGGCCCTGTGATAGACTGGTGACCTGTCCAGGGTGTCTCCTGCCTTTGCCCTAAGTCGGCTGAGATAGGCTCCAGCCCCCCTGTGACCCTGCAGAGGATAAAGCGGTGTACAGATAACGGATGGATGGATGGATGCTAGGGGGCTCTATCTCTTGAATACAAACCTATCCTTGCTTGCTTAAACCTTGTGAGTTAACCTAACAATTTGAACAAGCCAGATTTTGAATTGAGAATGCAAGAACAGTAAAAAAAAAAAAAGGAAAGTTGTTTATTGTTAAAATGAAAGTTAATATTTTCTCCATAAACTGTTAATATGTGATGTTTATTGACAGACAGCATGCCACATGTTAATTTTGCAGTGACTAATGAGGGTGGTATATCCTATAAAGAGAAAAATCTCTGTAAAAACATATAACATAAAGTAATACTAACAAGAATTTTCACAGTTTATTTTGTGTAGCTGCTCTTTTAATTGTAAGTTAGCAAATTTAGTGTCACAATGCTCACATTTAACAACACACCATCTGTTTGCTTGCAAGTATGTTGCAAGGAAACACTGCTAATAACTGACTGTGCTTGCAAGGCTTAAACTTAATATAAAGGGTTGGTCTGCATCATTTGTGTCAGTCGAGCTAACAACAAGAAATAAAAGAAAACATGCATATGACATAAAATGCATCTTCTTTGCCAGTCAGTTGCAGCTACTCTTCATGTTATAATTGTGTTGTGACTGTGACAGCTGCATGCCATAGCTGTGGAAAAGGCAAGCAGTAACGCCAAAGGGCAGCTTAGAGAAAAGGTAAATCAGAGCGAAGACGCGCGGCTCATCTTTCCTCTCATCAGCGTGCTTCCAGCCATCGGGGATGAATGGGCTTCTTTAAATAGCTCTGATTAATTAGAGGTTTTAATTGGAAGGGTGTTGGTGGCAGCCACGCTCTCGCTCTTCCCTCAACCAGTCATTTAGGGGAGTGGTGCGTGTCAAAAGGACACCTGGCACTGTCTGACTCAACACCATCAGCCAGTGTGCTCAGCCTCCTCTACATCGCTTCGACAACAATCTTTAACCACAGCGTGTCTGTGTGAGTGTCAGTGACGGGGAACATGGTTCGCTGTAGGTACCTCCACCTCCATCTTTCCAGCTTTGCTTTTCTTCTAATTTCCCCCCCTTTTTTCGCTCTTTCTACTCTGTTGCATCACCGCTCCATTCCTCTGTAGTGTGAGTGATCACCCCACCCACACACATATTCTCAAATCTCTCGGGTCTCTTTCGTTGTTCCTTGCATTGTTTTGCATCACTGCGGAACCTCCTTACTGTACCTCCATTCACTGAATTTATCAATGACTTCTTGTTTCCCCCCTTTTTCAAGTCAGCGATGCGCACTTCACGAGCTACCTGCATATTTGGCTGACCTTCCAGTGAACCGGTGATGATTTGACTCTTTGACGGCTCCGGCTTTGTTTCAGCCGAGGCTTCCAGGCATGCACAAAGCTGCGCGTAGCTACCTGAGCCAGCACACTCTTTCCAACAAGGCTCCTCTTGTCTGCTCGTCATGCTTGCTTTCTTGCTGCTTTTGCTTTTTGTTGATGGGAAGATTAGTCATGCAATTACATTTTCACTATTCAGGAATACATGCACAGAGCCTGAAAACCCTTGAGGAGGAATTTAAAGGGACAATCAGTAACTTCTACAGTTGCTCCCTATGAGAAAACATGTTACCCATTCACAAATGTGACCTTTTTCATGAATATTCACCACCACCATCATTTCGAAGTGTTCCTATTTGC